>JAOXOE010026348.1:0-22096 GCA_028565055.1 Phoeniculus purpureus
GCACCAGGACAAGAGGGCAGGGCCTGAAGCTGCCAGGGGAGGGTTAGGTTGGCTGTTAGGAAGCCCTTCCTCACAGAAAGGGTGATCAGAGCATGGACTGGACTGCCCAGGGCAGTGGTGGATTCCCCATCCCTGGAAGTGTTGAAGGACTGCCTGGCTGTGGTTCTTAGTGACCTGGTCTGTCCACTGTGGTGATGTTAGGTCCTGGTCTGGGCTGGATGAGCTCAGAGGGCTTTTCCAGCCTCAGTAATTCTGGGATTCTGTAAAAACATTCTCATTTAAGAGAAAAATAGGGTTCAAGCAGCTTGACTGCTGCGCATGGCAGAACTCTGGCCATAAAAACTTTACCGAGAAAGAATTATGTAGATTCACTGAATTAGCTCAAGAAATCAGTGACTCTCCCTCACCTGACTGACGGGTCGTTGAACTCAAACACTTGCCTGGGAAATAAAGCTCATCTATTCCAAAATTCAGGAGCTGAGGGTGATGCTTTAACAAAGCTATAAGCACCCTAGAATGACTTTTAAATCCTTTTGTAATTTAGAGAAGATTTTAAGACGGAGAGAAAGGTATTTTAAAATGCTGAAAAGGGAGGTGATCAACCTTGCCCCACGTTTGCTCCCTTCCCAGCGCACCGCCCGACTAAGAAGGCTTTGCAGAAGCCACAGAAATCATACGGATTATTCACACAAAGGTCTTAATTCTGCCTCTGACAGAGCTTAATGTTCTGAGAATAAGAACATGGATCCATGAGGACCCACAGAAACTCACTCTGGGGCCACTTAGAATCATTTAATTGTTTTGGTTGGGAAGACAGGGAGTGAGTGGCCCAAACCTGGCCTCAGGTGTTGAATGCCCAGTACAGGCAGGCAATGCTTATCCCAGTCCTGCTTCTTGTGAGGACACACTCCCACTGTGTCTCCACTTGGGGAAGTGCCTCAAAGCAAAGCTCCCTCAGGGAACTGATTCCTCTTGGGTATGTGCATCTGAACCTGGGAAAACTCCTGGCTAAACACCACTAAGGGTGCGATGCAAACGCTGCCTCGCTATTACGTTATGTGTAATGTGTTAGCCCTCGCACTAAGAACAAACTGCACGTCCGGGGCTGTTCCACCATCCATGAAGTCACGTGCAGCTCAAGGACGCTTTCTGCAGTAGGATGGTAACAGAAACAGCCCTCAGTGAGCAGGAACGTGCCTGAGAAGCCAAAACTCAGCACTAGGAGCCCACAGCTTTGACTTGCGTGCTTTGCCGGGATTCCTCTTGCTGTTGTGCATTCCTCACTCCTACAAAGTCAGTGCAAACATCTCAGGAGCTTCTTCCATCCCCAGACATCAAAGAGTTCGAGTCCTTAATCTGAATGACAATACAGGATTGAGTTTCCAACCCCCCTCAAAGAAAAAAAAGACAAAGAGAGAAGGGATTGTTTTGAGATTTCCTTTTTCCAAAGCCCCATGTGAATTTGAAGAAACACCCAGAGGTTGTGTGAAACAAGCCTGGATCTGAGCTCTGATCTGAAGGTCCATTCTGATTTGTGCAGAAAATCCTGTTGAATGTTTTGCGCTCCGGCTCAGAGGGAAATGATTTTCAAGCAGTTGTTTGCGAATACCCTGCAGACAAAACAGATTTCGTGTTCAGTTCCTGGAGGTTAATTATGGAAATTCATTACTGAGGATCAGCAGTGCCAGTTGCTGGGGAGATAGTGAAAACTATTTGGTATGAAATTCTCGCCTAGAGCTGGATAAATGAGAATCTCCAGCACAATAGTTTTCCGTCAGAATTACTGATGGTGCTGAAGGTGAAGCGTTTTGCAGAACTGCTTCAGTTTCAGTGGAGTTCGGTATCGGAGACTTTCTGGCTGTTCTGATTCAATCAGTTTTTAAAATGGGATATTCAATTCTATTCCATCACAGAATCGTTAAGGCTGGAAGAGACCTACAAGATCATCAAGTCCAACCATCATCCCAATCCCACTGTGGCAACTAAACCACATTCCCTAGTGCCACATCCACGCGATGTGTGATGGTGTAAACTCGTACGCTTCGACTTTAGTCAGAGGGATGGATTTCATTTCACAAGGAGTTTTGAAATGCTTCTCCTTTAGTTCCCATTTCAGGCTGGAAAAAGCAAGTGAAATGGTGCAATCCCAAACTCTCACCCAGCTCTGGCTGCTGGGGGCCAAAGGCAGGAGCTGGGAACAGCTTCCAGGGCAGGGTGAAGTGGATTAGGTCAGGACTGCATGTCCTTACCCATTCCTGTGAACGCTGCACTTCACAGGGCTCCCCCAGAGGCAAAGCCGCTTTGAATTATTGCTGAAGAGCAGAAAGAACTCGGCAAATCATAAATGTGTTGGGTTTGGGGTTTTCTTTTTTACCACTGAGGCAGTTTCATTGTCCTGAGGAAGTTAAAAATTGTTTCTCCCCTCCTGGAACTGCTGCCGGCTGGAGCTGTGTTCCCCACCCCTTCTTCATACCACACCAAGCCTCAACTATTCAGTGAACCAAAACTTCCCTGGCTGCACACACATACTTGTCATTCCTGCCCTTGCGAATGAGTAACAGCAGCGTTCGGGGTGGCAGCGAGGACCCTCGGAAACATAGTGAACATTTTTTCAGTGCCATTTGAAACTCTTAACACACTCGGGCGTTGATTTTTAATTGTGCTTTTCTGTCCCAGAGGCACAGCCTTTCCCACCATAGAGTCGCTGGGTTGGGTTCTGCGGGGAATTTTGCTGCTTGCGAGGCCAGTGGTTTTAGCCTCGTGGGTGACTGGTGCCAGGCTGTGATTAATCTGGCTCCAATCTGCACAAAGACCTCTGGAATTTCGAGGTGGGGGGGAAGCAGGATACCCATGGGCACCCATGCGGGTAAAACTGCCCGCTGACTTTCCCTAAGCAGCTTCTGTAGAGCAAACAGCAGAGAGGACAAATCCTCAGGGAGACTCACAGAATCACAGAACATTAGGGATTGGAAGGACTTCAAAAGACCATCCGGTCCAATCCCCTTGTCACAGCAGGATCCCCTAGATCCAGTTGCACAGAAGTGGTGGTGAGCAGTGGGTTTGCAGTGCCACAGGGTATTCGGGGAATGCAGTGGCATCAGTGGGACAGGGAAGCTAAATCTCTGAATGTGCCAGTTTGGAAGGGACTTCCAAAGAGCATCCAGTCCAACCACCCTACACCAAGCAGGACCATCGTTCCTCAGACTAGACTGCCCAGAGCCCCATTCATCTTGACCTTGAATGGCTCCAGGGACGGGGCCTCCACCACCTCTCTGGGCAGCCTGTTCTGGGGATCTCCCATTCTCAGATTCAAGACCTTTTTCCTCCTGTCCAGCCTCAATCTGCCGTTTTCCACCTTCAAACCATGACCCCTCATCCTGTTGCCCTCTGCCCTTGAGACCAATCTTTCCCAGCCTTCTGACAGCCCCTCTCAGGGTCCCCCTGGAGCCTTCTCCTCTTCAGGCTGAACAGCCCTAACTCTCTCAACATATCTTCATAAGAATAGGAAATGTTCAACCTTACTAAACATACTCCTATCCCATTGCTGGGAAAGCAGAACCCACCAGGGCAAGTCCTTGCCTCCGAATTTCTAATTAACTGAATGTTTGGAGGCAGTTTCTGCATGTCCTCAGCTCTCTGCAGCAAGGGATTTACTGCTTCAGGAGGAGCTGCTCTCCAGGGCTGTTTGAGTGAGGCTGTGGACCAGAGCAAAAATGACATTTAAGCCAAGCCCTCAGGTCAAACAGGACATTTCTGGGTCATGGTGACCCTGGCCTTGATTTTTACCCAGGCTGCCTGCAGCCAGGGAGATGAAACACAGGGTTTTGCTGCATTTCCTTCCTTGGTTCAGGATGCTGTAGTGGAGGGATGTGACATTCCCAGCCCCACACCTGGGGTGACTCTGCAGCCTTTCCAGCACCTGGAACTCAGGAAGCACCAGCGTGGATGGATGGGTGGATGGATGGTGCTGGCCATCTACAACTACAAGTACCTGGAGGGAGGTTGTCCAGAGGTGGGGGTTGGTCTCTTATCCCAAGTCACTAGCGATAGGACAAGAAGAAACAGTCTCAAGTTGCCCCAGGGGAGGGTTAGGCTGGACATCAGGGAAGATGTCATCCCTGACAGAGTGATCAGGGGTTGGAACAGGCTGCCCGGGGAGGGGATAGAGTCACAATCCCTTGGAGGTGTTCAACAAGTGAGTAGATGTGGCCCTAAGGGACAGGGTTTAGTGGCCATGGTGGGGTTGGGTTGACAGTTGGACTGAATGATCTTGTAGGGGTCTTCCAACCTTAATGATTCAGTGATCTTATGGATGGATGGATGGATGGATGGATGGATGGATGGATGGTGGTAGGCAGCAGGTCTCACAGTTGCCACTGCCATCCGGTGAGAACCAGCCCCACCTCAGCATCTCCTAAACCAGATGAGGCTGAACAAGTGTAAACACCTGTGGGTTGCACACGCTTTGACTCCCTTCAGAGAGAGGCAAACGCTGGGCTAATTAGGCAAGTGTTGGTTGAAGCAGGTTTCACACACTTCCCACCCTGAGATTTCCACAGGCAGGGAAAGTGAGTCGCTCTCATTAAATGACTCAGAAAAGACTAACCGATCTGCTAACGCCTTTTGTGTTGGGTTTTGTAGTGAGATGCTTTCGAGTGAACCAGTCCAAGCTTTATAAATCTCTTCTTCCTACGCTGCTGTTTACTAAATAAATGCAGTCTTCACACTATCTGCGGTGCGTGCTGTAAAAGGAGAGTTGGAGAGAACCTGTTCCAGCCCTTCATCTCCAAACCCCACACCAGTAACACGAGGGGTCCAGGGCTTTCTGAGCCTCCTGGGTCTTCCTGCATTACTCTGGCCTCTGTGCAGTGGATAAGGGGCAGCAGTGGGGAGTTACTGGGACAGCAGAACCTTGAGCATCACTGCAAGATTCCTCTTTACCTTTCAGTGGTGCCACCTGATAGAACAAAGGGCAGTGGGTACAAGTTGAAGCACAAGGAGACGCTTCGCGATATCATCTCAACATCAGAAGAAACTTCTTTACCATAAGAGTCATGGAGCATTGGCCCAGGCTGCCCAGAGAAGTTGTGGAACCTCCTGCTCTGAAGACTTCCAAAACCCGCCTGAACGTGTTCCTGTGGGATCTGCTCTAGGTAATCTTGCTTTTGGTGAGGGGGGTTGCTTGGACTAGATGATCTCGAGAAGTTCCTTCCAACCCCAACCATGCTGTGATTCACCTCTCCAAGCCCAGGAGCAGACTGGCAGCAGCAGCGTACATCACTCCCAAGCTCTCCCAGCTTATATTGGATGCATTAAAAATTAATTACTTAGCTCAGTTATTTCATATTGAAGGCAAGACTGAGCAATAAGAACCAGCTCCTGTCCTCAGATAAAACCATTACATCAGCCTGGGCTGCCTGGGGAGGCTTTGGGAGCCTCAGAGCTGTGATTTCCCTTTTGCAGAAGCCCAAGCTCAGCACATCCCGGTGAGCGGCTGTACACACTCGGCTGGGTATTGACGCCCGGCTTGGATTTCGGCTGGAACATGTATTTGCAAAATCAAAGGAAAGCCTCCTTTTCTTCACCATAAAAGGTCAGGAGCAAAATTCCAGAGCTGAATTTACTTGTCCTGCTGCTCCTCGACGTGGGAAAAGAATGCTGCGCCCTCCCACATATCTGCTTCCCATCCCAGGTCTTCCTCCCGCCAACTTGTCCATGCAAGTCAAACCTTTTCTGCCATGAGCCAACAATTAATTATAAGTCTCTAATAACCTCTCGTAAAGACAGATACCATGCAGGAGCCAGGTCTGCTTCCCTCGATGCTGACATAGCTCTTCTCCCGCTCAATTCTCCAAATTAATTGGAGCAGCCTGTAGTTTTCACAGAATTACAGAAACATTTAGGTTGGAAAAGACCTGTAAGATCATCAAGTCCACAGCACAAGAGGTTTCTGACACAGAAATCTCATCTGATGTCCTCCTGCCTCATGAACTGTAGAGTCATAGAATCGTAAGATTGGAAAGGATGTTCAAAGGGCATCCAGTCCAAGCCCCTCTACAACAAGCAGGGCTATCACTCACCAGACCAGGTTGCCCAGAGCCCCATCCAGCCTGACCCTGAATGGCTCCAGGGATGGGGCCTCCAGCCCTTCTCTGGGCAGCCTGTTCCAGCAATCCCCCACCCTCAGATTCCAGACCTTTTTCCTCCTGTCCAACCTCAATCTGCCCTTTTCCAGCTTCAAACCATGATACCTCGTCCTATCAGTCCCTTGGGAACAGCTCTTCCTCAGCTATTCAGGGGTTGTAAGGTCACTCTCATGATGTGGAGAGGGGTTTATCCAACAGATGAGCTTGTTCATGGCATGGTGGGAATGGAATGGCATGCTTGATGATCCCACCATCATCCTTAGGTGGGTGTTGAGGTCACAGTTAGGGTGCATCCCTGCACAGTTATAGTTCCATCCCTGTGACGATCAGCAGGGGATGGATGGTAAATCTTCTCCAAAACAAAAAGAGAAGCTGGAAGTGGAGCTGTGGAAGTGTTCCATGGGGAATGAGAAGGATGGTCTGGCAACACCCAAATGAGCAGGACAGTGAGGACAATGCACTAACAAGAATTAAAAGCTGATTTTAGACACTCAAATGGGTAAATCTTAAGGTTTCTGGAATCTTCTGGTCCAAGTACAAGAGGCACTTACTCTGTTCCTGGTTCTTCTGCCAGTTTTCCAGTGGGGCCTGGGGCAAGCCAGTTCACGTCTCCAAACTTCTATCCTTATCTGAGGACTGTAGTAACTGCCAGGCTTCCAAGGGCACCACGTGGGTGAACCCATTGCCACCACCTCTGGTTCTTCTTGGGACCTTAGGGTTTCACTGAAAAATGTGGTGGGTGCCTCTACTGCCCCCCTGCCATGGTCTTGGGTGCTGCCGACAGGACCCCTCATCTCCCTGTATCTTCTTCTCCCTACCCCACTGCCTACTGGGTTCAGCCCAACTGTGTTGGTTGAAAATGTCAGCAGCACCTCAAGGAAAGATGTTTCAGCTCCTAAAAGCTTTAAAGGTGGTGATCACTAAATTGCTGAATAGTTTGGATTGGAAAAGACCTTGACATCATCAAGGTCTTCAGTCCAACACTCATGAGGGGAAGACAGGTGGCTTTTTCCCCTCAGTTGTGGTGCTGTGAGGTTGCAAGTTGTGTTGTTGGTTGATGGGGCTTTGCCAAGTGCCAATTGGTTTAATCATCAGTCCATAATAGGAGAAAAACACCTACAAGCTCTTTAGCCTGGTGGGACAAACAGAACCCCACCAAGCATATCAGAAGGCCACCCCAGGGATCCTGATGCACCAAGGGACCCATCCAGTCTGCCATTTGCTCTTGTCCCCAAGAAAAGGAGACACAAACCCAAGTGAGCTGAGCCCCAGCATCAAAGAGTAGATCTTTTTAGCAGGGCCAGAGGGTGGTGGTGCAAACCCACTGCGCTCCAGGAACTCTGGGTGCATGCTCAGCAGCTTTTGCAGAAAGGGTGGCAGCTGGGAAAGAGTGAGATTTGCACCCGCCGGAGGGTCGAGTCAACGTGCAAGCCAGCATAGCCAGTCCCCTGGGCTTGGGCAAGAAGGGAGGTGGCATTCGCCGCACTGGCATCCTTTTCCCAGTTTAACCACACCTGGAGCCTGCGGTTGCACTGGGCAAGCTGGCTCATGTTCCCAGTAGCTTGAAAGTCACAGTGAATTTCCCGTTTCCTCGATGGAGGATTTACTGGTTGTGTTCATTTGGGGAACATTAATGCGTGGCTGCCATGGGGAGTGAGGAACTGCAGCTTATGGGGTGGCGACTCCCCAGCTGACACCAGGGATGTCCCCATGGGATGTAGGTGCCACCAACACAATCTATCAAAGGGCAGCACCAGGTTACTCCTCCCTGTGCCAGAGCTTTTGAGCAACACAGCACCAGTTCCTGGTGAGGAAGCCTCTTGGCATCAACATAGCAGTTACAGGAAAACCAGGAGGGAGTTTTCTTTTGCTGCATCCTGCTTGTACCTGGGTCTGGGTGGATGTGAGGGGGCTCCATGGGATGATAAGGGCTGTCAGGAGATGGTGAGACTGACTCCATGCTATAGCTGACAGGGTTTGTGGCAGGGCTGGAGGTGGAGAAATCATCTCTGTTTATTGTGAAACTTCATCCAAGGATTCTGCAAAGGCATGGGGTTGCTTCATTGCTGGGGTTAAGGCCAAGTGCCCTGTCTGCCCCAGCAGCCGGGCTGATGCAAACCCTCCTGTACTGCCCATCCCTTCCTGGGACAGAGACATCTCACATGTTGTCTCCAGGAGCTGCTGATGTAGCTAGCTCTTCTCTATCTGCTTGCAGAAGTTCAGTCTCTGCTTTTAGTGGCGTGCCTACAATATCAAGAATCACAGAATATGTTGGGTTGGAAGGGACCTCCAAAGGGCATCCAGTCCAACACCCCTAATACAACAGGGCCATCACTCACCAGACCAGATTGCCCACAGACCCTGACCCTGAATGGCTCCAGGGATGGGGCCTCCAGCCCCTGTCTGGGCAGCCTGTCCCAGGGATCTCCCACCCTCAGATTCAAGAACTTTTTCCTGCTGTCTGACCTAAATCTGCCCTTTTCCATTTAAAACCATGACCCCTTGCCCTATTGTTGCGTAAGAGCATTCAAACCAAAGAGACTCATGTTCCCTTTAATTTTCAAGTGGGAGTGAAAGGGGTGATTTATAGGGACGTGAAAACCAAGTCAAGCAACCTAGAACATCTCAAATCCTGGTGGGTACAAACCAACCCAAGGGCTTCATGGAGAAGACAGAAACCCCCAGCTGTCGGTGTTGGGGTACACTACATCCCCCCTTGCTCCTCTCATTCTACCTTGGGAATGAGCCAGAAGAAGAGGGATTGGGTTTTCCTAGGAAAGCCCAACCTTTCGGTCAACAGTGAGTGCCGGGAACAGGGACATTCCCTCCCAGTGTCGGCGGGATGCCAGCCCTTGAATACATAGCAGCACTTGGATTTATTTAAGAGCTTCTCCCCCAAGTGCAACATAGCAAGGAAAGTGGCCTGGGCTAGGAGCCAGGGCGCTGGCGGAGGCAGCCCTATCGCTTCTCTTCCTTCCTCCCTGGCAGGTGGGAATCCCCCTCCCAGTCCTGCAGTGCTTAGATGCAGTGGGTGACATCAGCACATTCCCAGCAGCACTCCTGTGGGCACCTTGTTAGCTCTGCACTGAGTCACCCTCCAGCAAACATGAGAGATAAGAAAATGGGTGGCAGCAGTCCAAGTGGCACAGATGCTGGTTTATTTTGAACTACAGAAACAATCTGTGAGCTGAAGGAAGGAGACCGGCATCTCCTCCTCCCAAAAGTCCTCTCGTAAAGTCCCTTATTTGTCCCTATTTCTTACAATTTCCCCACAGCAATCACCTGTGATGTCATGGACCTTCCCTGGTTATGGAATGTGGGATAAATGGTTGGACTTTTCCAACTCTGATGATTCTGTGATACTATGACTCTATGATTCGATGACTCTATAACTCTATGGTTCTGTGATTCTATGGCTCTGTGGCTGTATGAATCTGTGACTCTATGATCCTATAATACTATGGCTCCATGGCTCTAGGACTTTATGGCTTTGTGATTCTATGGCTCCATGGCTCTAGGACTCTGTGGCTCTATGACTATATTTCTATGGGTCTACAACTCTATGATTCTATGGCTCTGTAACTCTAGATTTTGAATCATAGAGTAGAATCATAGAATCACTATGTTTGGAAGAGACCTACAAGGTCATCCAGTCCAACTATGAACCCAGTCCTACCTTGCTTACTAAACCCTGTCCTCCAGGGCCACATCTACTTAGACATAAGTCTATGGAGCCAGACGAGTTGCACTCAAGGATGCTGAAAGTGTTGGCAGATGTGCTCGCCAAGCAACTTTCCATTGTTTAGTCAAAATCCTGGCTAGTTGGGGAGATCCCAATGGACTGGAAGGTGGCAAATGTGTTGATGGCAGGAGCTTCAATAAGGCCAAGTGCCAGGTTCTGTACTTGGGAACAGCAACCCCCTGCAATGCTACAGGCTTGGGGAGGTGTGGCTGGAGAGGCGTGTGACAGAGAGTCACAATTAGACCTGGGGCTTCTAATTGATAGGAAGACAAACATGAGCCAGCAGTGAGCCCAGGTGGCCAAGAAGGCCAATGGCATCCTGGCTTGTATTAGAAATAGTGTGGCCAGCAGAAGTAGCGTGGTTATTATTCCCCTCTATTTGGCACTGGTGAGGCCACATCTTGAGTGTTGCGTCCAGCTTTGGGTACCTCAATACAAGAGAGATGTGGAGGTGCTGGAGCAGGTGCAGAGGAGGGCAACTGAGCTGGTGAAGAGCTGGGGCTCTTTAGTTTGAAGAAGAGGAGGCTGAGAGGAGACCTCCTCACTCTCCACAACTACCTGAAAGAACATTGTGGAGAGGTTGGTGCTGGCCTCTACTCACAAGCGATTAGTGACAGAACAAGAGGGAATGAGTTCAAGTTACAACAGGGGATGTTTAGACTTGATATTAGGAAAAATCTTTTCACAGAAAGGGTGGTCAAGCGCTAAAATGGGCTTCCCAGGGAGGTGGTTGAGTCGCCATCCCTGGATGTGTTTAAAGATCGTTTGGATTAGGTGTTGAGGAGTATGATTTAGGGGTGAACTTGTAAGATAGGGTGGATGGTTGGACTCAATGATCCTGGAGGTCTTTTCGTGCCAGAGTGACTCTGTGATTCTGTGACCTCTGTCACCAGAGCCCAGCCTCTGGCCAAAAGTGTGGGACAGAATGGTTTTATGGCCTTTACCTTCCTGTGTCCTTCTTTTGGTGCCCAGGGCTGCTCTTTGAGTGCCACCAGAACCCGATGGGCACTGGGGCTGTGGAAGCTGGTACTGCTTAGCCCCTGAGATCCGAGACAGCTAATGACTATGGACAAGATCATAGAATCATAGAATGTACTGGGTTAGAAGGGACCTCCAGATGCTGTCTAGTCAAACCCCCTTGCACTGAGCAACTAGAACAGATTGCCTAGAGCCTTGTCCATCCTGGCCTTGAATATCTCCAGGGATGGGGCCTCAACTACCTCCCTGGGCAATCTTTTCCAGTGTTCAACCCCCCTTCTGCTAAAGAACTTCTTCCTAACAGCCTATTTCAATGTCTCCTTCTCTAATATGGAACCATTGCCCCCATTCCTATCACTAAAGGCCTTCATAAGCAGTCCCTCTCCAGCCTTCTTGTAGTGCCCTTCAGGTACTAGAAGGTGCCTAACAGGTCTCCCTGAAGCCTTTTCCAGGATGAAGATGCAGCTGCACAGCCCCAAGTCCCTATTTCAGCCCCATTCTGTGCCAGGTCCATGTTTGTGCCAGCCCAGGTCCAAAGCAGAGACCTGTTTGCCCGCGTTTTTTTTCTCAGGCACATGGTACCATCAAGCTTGGACTGGGAAACCAGAGGCAAAGACGTTGCCTTTGGTGCTCACGGTGCTGGCAAGACACAGAGAGACATGGCCATGCGTTTGCAATTTCTGCTCACCTCTTCCCAAAACTTACTGACACCAAAGCCTGAGAGCTTTGGGAGTCAGGTCGAGTGATAAAAGCCCTGGCAAGCCCTGAGCAGTGATTCCAGCTGTTGAGCTGGTTTCTCTCTGTTAAAATAACCCAAACACCATGGTCACCATTGCTTTTCTCAGTGTTTCCTGCAGGAGGGTCCTGAGTGTGAGGTAGCTGAAAGGATTGAGTCACTGCCATTGAGTAAACCCCACATTGTGAAGTTCATCTTGGTAGCCACAAGGCACACAAGGTGTTGAACTTGGTGGAAGACCATGTGAGGTCAGGAGAGGTGGCACAGAAAAGGGTTGAGTTCTTGAGGGACATGAGACCTTTTGTAGAAATAAGCATTTTTGAAAGGGCAACCTGAAAGGAGAGTGATGAGAGGTGAGGGTTGGTCTCTTCTCCTAAGTTACCAGTGATAGGATAGGAGGAAATGGCCTCAAGTAGTGCCAGCGGAGGGTTAGGTTGGACATCAGGAGAAATCTCTTCCCTGGCAGAGTGCTCAGGGGTTAGAGCAGGCTGCCCAGGGAGGGGAGGATTCACCATCCCTGGAGGGGTTCAAAAACTGAGTAGATGTGGCCCTGGGGGACAGGGTTTAGTAAGCAAAGTAGGATTGGGTTGATGGTTGGACTGGATGACCTTGTAGGTCTCTTCCAACCGTAGTGATTCTATGATTCTACTGTACGATTCAAACAACTTCATAATCCCAGAAACAGAACACCAGAGGATGTCACCCATCCATGGTGGCACTCCAGCCATTAGCAACAGGGCAGCTAGCAGCTCCGTGGATCCCAACTCATTGTCCCACTGCAGCCTCCAAGGGTTTTCCCTTTCAGCCCCTGGAAGTGTGGAAGAAGAGTTTCCCTTGTCTCAGCCCAAGCCTGCATTCATGCCTTTAAAGCACATACAGCCTTGTAATTAAATTCTGGAATATTTTAAGCCCTTCTTGTAGTGATTCGAAGGTCTCATAACTCAGTGCAGCATATGTTGCTTTCGTAGTAAGCTCTGCTTCTGACAGCTGCCTGCGTGGGTTCCCCGTACTCTCTTCATCCTCCTGTCAATGAGCCACATGCCAGGCACCAGAGGAAGGTGGAGAGCAGCAGGGGCAGGTGTCATTCACATGGTATCATATTCCTCTGGCATCAAACCCTGACTTTCCCAGTGGCAATGCTGAGGTGAGGCTTGGAAAGTCTCCCCAGCTCTACATTGAGTGGTTTAATGGGGAAGAGGGTGGAGGCTGGCATGAAATCTGCCATCTCACGGGCTAGCGTAGGCTCCTTTGCCATGGTTACAAGTGCTAGGAAGGTGGTAGGTACTCAAGTGCTCTTCTGTCTCTTTTACATCCAGATTGTTAAGAAACCCAGTTTCCAAAGCTGTAGTAGGAATGCTAATGGGGGAGGAAGTGCTCGTGACTGTGTGAGTACATGACCAGAGCTGGTTCACACACCTCAGCTGCTCCCTTTTTTTATCCCTGGAAGAATCTCATCTTTTCCTACCAGCTGTAAACACAGAATCATGAAATCACAGAATCATCGAGGTGGGAAAAGACCTTCAAGATCATCCAATCCAGCCACCTGCCCTACACTCCCCAACCACTAATCCATCTCCTCAAACACCCTGGCTGCCCCTTTGTTGAACCCCTGCAGCAACGGTGCCTCCACCCCCGCCCTGGGCACTCTTTTCCAAAGTCTCCCCACTCTTGCTGGGAAGTAGCTTTTCCTAAGATCTAATCTGACCCTCCCCTGGCACAACCTGACCCCATTTGCTCTGGTCCTATTGCTAGTCCCTAGGGAGAAGAGGCCAACATCACTACTTCTTCCTGTTTGCTGCTGGGTCTTCATAGCTGACAGCTTCATCTTGACTCTTCAAGCCACCTTGATGAGTGGAAAAGAGCTCTCCCAGGAGCTCCCACAGGGACAGGGATGCTCCTATGGGGCAGAGGATGGTGGTACAGCAGTAAGAGGCAGAAATGGGGTTCTTTACCATGATCTTGAATCCATCTGTCTTCACGAGGTCACAGAATTACTGTATCTCAGGATCTCTTTGGTTGGAAGAGACTTGTAAGATCAAGTCCAGCCTCTGACCAAGCACTGCCGGGTCACCTCTAACCCATATCCCTCAGCCTTACGTCTGTCTTCCATTTAAACACCGACAGACACTGGGCAGCTGGTTCCAATGTTTGATAACCCTTTGGGTGAAGAAGTTCCTGATGGTATGTGAAGGGAGTTCATCAGGACTACAGTTCTGAATCATGGAATTAATAGTAAACAACAAAAAATAGTGACCTTTCCAGGAGCTTGGCTGATTTTGTGGCTCCTTGGGTGCCATGAGGTAATACTGTCCTTCATCTGACCATCCTCCCACAGCCCAAGGAACAGCCTGTCCCACACAGGCACCCAGAAACTCTCCTGTTAAACAGGCTGTGCAGTCATTCACCGGGACCTAAACAGGCTGGAGAGTCGGGCGAGGAGACATTGAATGAACTGTAACAAGGGCGATGGTTCTAGTCTGGCATCTGGGCAAGAGCAACCCCAGGGACCAGTATAGGGTGGGGACTGACCGGTTGGAGAGCAGTGTAGGAGAAAGGGACCTGGAGATCCTGATGGCCAGCAGGATGGCCACGAGCCAGCAATGGGCCCTTGTGGCCAAGAAGGCCAATGGCATCCTGGGATAGATTAGAAGGGGGGTGGTTAGTAGATGAGGAGAGCCACAAAGATGATGGAGTGGAACATCTCCCTGATGAGGAAAGGCTGAGGGACTTGGGACTCTTGAGCTTGGAAAAAAGGAGCCTGAGGGGTGACCCCATGAATGATGATAAATATGGAAATGGTGGGTGCCAGGAGGATGGAGCCAGGCTCTGCTCAGGGGCATCCAATGATAGGACAAGGGACACCAGGTGTGAGCTGGACCACAGGAGGCTCCACATCAATATGAGAAGGAACTTCTTGCCGGTGAGGGTGCCAGAGCCCTGGAAGGGTCTGCCCCAGTTGATTGTGGAATCTCCTTCTCTGGTGATTTTTCAAACCCATGTGGCCATGTTCCTGTGCGACTGGATCTAGGGGATCCTGCTGCGTCAGGGGGATTGTACTGGATGATCTTTGGAGGTCTCTCTTCCAATCCCTGATGTTCTGTGATTCTGTGAAATGATTGTGCAAGTGCCTGGAGCGGTGGGTGAGTGCTCAAAACAAAACTCAAAATAAAATTCAAAATAGCACAGAAAGTCCTAAGCGACACTCCCTGGTGTCATAACTGCCCCATCGCATGAGACCTGCCCAGAGCCTTCCCTGACAGAGTGGTCAGGGGTTGGAACAGGCTGTCCAAGGCGTAGGGGGAGTCACCATCCCTGGAGGGGTTCAAAACCAAGTGGTTGTAGCCCTGGGAGACAGGGTTTAGTGGGCAGGGTGGGGTTGGGGTGACGGTTGGACTGGACAATCTTGGAAGTCTCTTCCAGCCTTAATGATCCTGTGATTCTGTGGTTCTATCACACTCTGAGTTAACCCTCTTGAAGGAGCTTAGTGAAGGCAGCGATGCCCCTCAATCTTTTCCCTAACAGTGGGGTGTCAGCTGGCTGGGCAGTCGGCCGCGGTGTCTCATTTCAGGTGCTGTAATGGGGCAGCCCCGAGCTGCAGCCGCCTCGTTTCGGTGTGAAATTTTCCCATTGTTTGTCAGGAAGCTCTTCCTCACCACTTTTTCTTGGAATCGGACTACGAGCTCCAAACAGAAACCGACGGGCTCTGGGCCAGGTTTCGTAACGCCTGCAGGAGCAACGTGGGGACAGCACTGCTGCTTTGAAAAAGCACCCTAAAAGTCACAGAATCACAGAAACATTTAGGCTGGAAAATACCTGTAAGATCACCAACGCCAACATTTAACCCTACTCTTACCTTTAACACCCCTGAAACAGATCTCTAAGCAAACCCGATAGGCTTTACGCTCCCCCACCCTACAAACATCACCGTAGTGGGTATGAAGAAACCACGTGGACATGGCTGGACCCCAAATAAGTTCTTTAACCCAATACGTACCCTATGTGTTTGCTGGCTGCATAGGAATTGCTGCTCTAGCGGGATGGGAAAATCTCTGCAACCACAAGATGCTGGCTATGGGTTAGTCCTCCCCTCACCAGCCCTACTCAGCCCTCCAACTCCAGGCTCCCACGCGTCTAGGTTTCCCCCAGCAGCACTCCTGTCTGCTAAGAAAAGGGGGGAAAGGGCCAAAATTTAAGCACATTTGGGGAAATAAAGTGGAAAAACCCTTTTAGGTGTCACAGCTGGATCCCATTTGTGCTGTGATGTGAATCCACAGGGGACAATGTGGGAGGAGGAAGACCTGGGGCTCTCAGGAGCAGCAGGATGTGGTGTCTGTGCCCAAGGTGTGACGAGCTGTGAAGAAGAGCTGCCAACGTGCATGGTGTGAGGATATAACAGTGAGGTGGGAACTCACCCACGGCTTCCAGAAGCTGCCTCTACACTCAAGTTCAACAGTGGCTGAAACAATATTTGGGTTTTTTCTCCTGGTCAGGAGTCATAGTTTCATAGATCCGTAGAAAACCAGGCTGGAAGGGACCTCGGGGATCATCCAGTCCAACCTATCCTGCTGAAATAGAGGTGAAACGGGCTGTCCCAGCAGCCTGTCAGCTGGGTCTGAAAACTGCCCAGTGTAGGGCAATTGACCCCTTCCCTGAGGAGATGGTCCCAGTGGTTCATTGTTCTCATGGGGAAGGATTTTCTCCTGGGCTCCAGTGGGAATCTCCCCAGGAGTAACTCAGACTCAGCACCCCTTGTCTGTTCCATAAGACTCCTTGTAAAGAAGGCTCCACCCCTGCATGCTGATACCTAAAAATACCCGTCCTGTTACCCTGAGGAGTTGTTGGGGCGGGTGGGTGTGAGTCTGAGGAAGAGACGAGCCGTGGGGAGGGCTGTGGATATATTTAGGCACTCATGTGTTTGTCTGCGGAGACGTGCCCCAGAAGAATTTTCGACATGTACCAGCATTGCCTGGGGACTGAATCAGCCCCCGTCGGGGTGAGAAGCAGAGGAAGAGGTTGTGACTGTTACCAGCCCAAGTCACACGTTTGTAAACAGAATCAGCCCAGCAAAAAAAAACCCAAATTCATTCCAGTCTGTTGTGGAAATCCGTGAAGGCAGAGCTCAGGCTGGGCAGGTGGAGGTGGCTCAGCACTGGGGGCTGTGGGAGGGTGACAGTCCCTCCAGGCTCCCATGGGCTGCTCCTGCTGGCACAGAACAGTGGCCACGCTGGCCTCCAAGATGAATCTTTGTAAGACCACATCAGCTGCAAGAAACATCTCTGCCTGTGTTTGTGTATCAGAGAGGTGTTTAGCTTGACCTTCAAGATCATCAAGCTCAACCATTCCCCCAGCACTGCCAGTTCCCCACTAACCCCCCTGCCCCTCACCTCACATCTCCACAGCTTTGTAACCTCTCCAGACACAGGGTCTGCCTCACTGCCCTGGGCAGCCTGGGCCAGGTCTGAGGAACCCTTCTGGGGAAAGAATTGTTTCTCAGGGCCAACCTCAACCTCCCCTGGGGCAAACTGAAGCTGTTTCCTCTCATCCTGTCACTTGTTCCTTGTGAGGAGAGATCGACCCCCACCTCGCTCCAATGTCCTGAAGTTCAGGCAGTTGTGGAGAGTGAGGAAGTCTCCCCTGACCGTCTTTTTCTCCAGTTAAACCCTCCCAGCTTCCTCCTCCGTCCTCAGAACACTGGTGCTCCAGCCCCTTCCCCAGCTCTACTGCCCTTCTCTGGACCCACTGAGGCTGCCTTTAATGAGGCTGAAACATGTGTTTGAGGGCTTCGCCCCGAGTTCCTCCTTTAAATAACAAGCTGCTGAAACAAGAGACGTTGGAGGAGGCCACGTTCCCAGTTCTCTGCCGTTCCTCTTGCTGCAGTCCATTGTATCCACCGCCAAATTATTCATGCATTAGGTATCTCCACTGCATCGGCTTTACGGTGAACTCATAAAACAGCAACAGTCTGCACTCCAGAGGGATTTTTATTGTGTGGTTTCAGGGTACTTAGCAAACACTTCATCTGGCCCAAGTTGTGGCTTTCTCAGCAGAGTGGGAAAGAACATTCTGGGGATGGAGACCAGCAGAGCCTATACAAGGAGTGGTATCACCCATCCCCAGGTCCTCATTCTGCAGCATCATCTCAGAAGCAGCCCCATGTGGCTTCCTCAGAAGGGTAGGAAGGAACATATTGGGGATTGAGACCAGCAGAGCCCATGCGAGGGGTGGCATCACCCATCCCCAAGTCCTCATCCTGCAGCATTGTCTCAGAAGCAGCCCCCACAGGTCTTCCTCAGCAGGATAGGAAGGAACATTCCCAGGATGGAGACCAGCAGAGCCCATGCAAGGGGTGGCATCACCCATCCCCAGGTCTTCATCCTGCAGCATCACTGCAGGAGCAGCCCCTGCTGCAGCTAGGTCAATAAACTATAGTTTAGTCTTTTTACTGCCTCTTGTCTTGTAGGGAGCTTTAATAGCCACAAAATTTAACGAGGAGCCATTAATTAAGAGCATCTCTAGGCAGTGAGTGCTGAGACAGAGATGCTGAGGTAGTGTCAGCCAGGACAGCAGCAAACGGGGTGGGGGAAAATGCCTGGGAGGAAAACATGGGCAGGACCTGAGGACTGGTGACTCAAGGCAGGGTGTGTTCATCAAATGTAATGGAGGAAATGCTGACGAAGCTGGTTTTGCATTGAAAACTAAGTTAAATGAGATCTAAGCGCTCTACAAAAAAAAGTAGACATGTTTTTCTGATGGAAAATACACCAGCGTGAAGGTGGGATGGAGCTGGTTAGGCACTCCTAGGTGGCTCAAGCTCTCTTGGGGTGGAGTAGTGGGGTGGGAGTGAGATAAAGGAGGCAGGAACCACACTTTGGGTTCCTTCAGGCTGTGTCAGATGAAGCTACAAGCTTTACAAAAGTGTATGGTGATGGGGGGTTTATTTGTACACTATGGAGTAGAGCCAGGCTCCTACCAAGGCAGTTGAAAACCGGCACTCAAAGTCTCCCAGTGCAAAGGCATTTCAACTGTGTTGTTCAGACCACCTCAGAATGTTTGCTCTGAGTCTTGTTGAGTTGGAGTGAAGCCTCTGAGAAGGGAAGCTGGGCTCAGCACACTGCCAAGCAAACCTGCTTCCTCTGCTGTCCCTGCAAATTCCTGCTCTGAGTGATGGGGATGATGCTCCTGAATTAGATTGAGAGGCATCACCCTGCTCCCCTGGTGCTGTGTGGGATGTAGTGTTTGGTTATCTTTTTGTTCCAGATTTAGTCATTTCCGTGGCTGCTGGCCACCCACCAGGTTCTCCCCGTGGATGCAGTAACACACATCTTTTGTCATTTCTCATGTGTGTCCTCAGAAATCCAGCGTGTGGGACACGATCTGCTGTTTGATTCGCAGATTCACAAAACATTAGGGATTGGAAGGGACCTCGAAAGATCATCCAGTCCAATCCCCCTGACACAGCAGGATCCCTTAGATCCAGTCACACAAGATCATGGCCACGTGGGTTTGACAAGTCTCCAGAGAACGAGATTCCACAACCCCCCTGGGCATCCACTTCCAGTACTCTGGCACCCTCACTGGCAAGAAGGTCCTTCTCATATTGATGTGGAACCTTCTCTGTTCCAGCTCACACTTGGTGCCCCTTGACCTATCATTGGGTGCTTCTGAGTAGAGCCTGGCTCCATCCTCCTGGCACCCACCATTTCCATATTTATCAACATTCATGGGGTCACCCCTTGGGCTCCTTTTTTCCAAGCTCAAGAGACCCAGCTCCTTCAGCCTTTCCTCTTCAGGGAGATGCTCCACTCCATCATCTTTGTGACTCTGCTTTGGACTCTCTCTAGCAGCAATGTGTCCTTCTGGAACTGAGAGTTTGTGGGAAGCTTGATGAAGCTTGTGCCAGGTTCACCTGGATGTGCATGATGGAGCCTCTCAGAGCTGCCACCATGGTAGTCCCAGAGAGGACGGACTAAGGTTGCTTTCAGGGATCACCTCAAACTCGGGTTGGCTCCATCTTGCCTCCCTCTCCCATCCACAGTAGCAGCAAAGCCCTTGGCTTTGCAGCTCCATAAGCTCTGAACTGCTTCCAGGACCAAGTGTGGTGTTGCCTGGAGCTGCTGCTGTGGGTGTGATACTGGAGCTGTGCATGGTCCTTCGGGGGTTCCCTGTCAGAAATTGGCCCAAATTCTTACTGAGGTGGGAAGTTCAGGAAGAGAGACCACAGTGGGGTGGCACTGATGAGAGAAAGCGCTGGTATTATTCACTGCATTGAGGAGTTTTTTATTATGGATGAAAAATCCAGCTCCCTTCCCACTTCTGTACATCTCCCCTCCTGTGAACATGGATTCTAGTTTCTAAAATAAGTGTCACACACACACACAGTGTCCTAAAATACACAGCTAACCTACTTTCATCACTTTGTCTATTGAATATGTCAACTTGCAGCTCAAGGAACATTGTCCCTGTGGCAGGACACCACTGGGGGTTGATCTGCTCCTTGAGGAACTTGCTGAGAAGCATCAGGGCTGCACAAAGTAAAGCAGTGAGTTCTACTTGAGTTTTTTTCGTAAGGACCAAAGCTTCTCATGGAATTCAGCATTTGGTTTTGGGATACATGATCAGGGACTTGTCCAAACCACAGAAGGATGAAGACTCCACTTGTTAATCACAGAACATTAGGGGTTGGAACATGAGTTTCCACATGACTATGAGAAGGAACTTCTTCACAGTGAGGGTGCCAGAGCACTGGAAGGGGCTGTCCAGAGGGGTTGTAGAGTCTCCTTCTCTGGAGGCATTTAAAACCCACCTGTCCGTGTTCCTGTGTGACTGGATCTAGGGGACCCTGCTGTGTAAGGGGGATTGTACTGGATGATCTTTCGAGGTCCCTTCCAATCCTTAATGTTCTGTGATTCTGTGATCCCAGGCAGAGCCTCAGTGGTGCTTCCTCATGTCACCACCCTGGGGGTCACTGCTTCTTCAGTGGAAGAAGCACCATAATCTGGATGTTGAACACACCAGGTTGCCATGAGTGGGTCACATTTCTACTTCCCATATCTGAAGTCAGATTTCCTGAGGCGAAACCCCTCACTTCAGAGTCTTTCCAGATCCTGGTGAAGAGGTTTATGAAGCATCTACACCCAAGCTGCAGGGAAGAAATGGCAGCATTGTGATGAGGAACAAAGCAGCTTCATCTCAGAGGATTGATGAGCGTATCCAGAACATGATGGGTTTATCCAGGTCACCTTTTTCATTGGCACCCAGTAAGGAAATTAATGAAGCTCCCAGAGTTATTACCTCTAATTCGTGACCTATTAATGGCAGTGAAGCTTCAGAAAGCACCAGGCGTTGTTACGCTGAAGGGCAAAGGCGGGTGGTTCTTAGTGGTTTATCATAGCGAGTTGAGAGAGAGGAATTACGGGGTTTGATCCCTGCCCCAAGGAACTGCTCTGTGTTTTATAGGGGATGAGCACCTCCAACACCGACACTTCAGACAAACGGTGATTAGGTGGATTAGCGGCCGCCAAATCCAACTTTATTTAAACAAAAGGACGAAGGAACCGTTACTGAGGTAACTGGAAAATGATGTAAAAGTGGGGTAAAGGTGAAAGGAAGGTTAATTGAGGCTGACTTTGCCAAGAGAAAGGATTTCTTAGATGGGAATGGCAGAGACTGCATCTATCTGGATGTCACAGGGAGGACATGGCACAAGGGAGGTGAGAAACTGAGCAAACACAGTCTCTCACAGATCCTCGTAGCCAGACTGAGGCAGTGTAGTCTGGATGATCAGGTAGTGAGGTGGATCATGAGCTGGCTGCAGGATAGAAGCCAAAGAGTAGTGGTCAATGGGACAGAGTCTAGTTGAAGGTCTGGATCTAGTGGAGTCCCCCAGGGGTCAGTACTGGGACCAGTCCTGTTCAACCTATTAATTAATGACTTGGATGAGGGATTAGCGAGCACTGTTGGCAAGTTTGCTGATGACACAGACCTGAGAGGAGCGGCTGACACCCCAGCAGGCTGGGCTGCCATTCAGTGGGACCTGGACAGGCTGGAGAGCTGGGCAGGGAGACATTGAATGAACTACAACCAGGGCAGTGTAGAGCCTGGGGTCTGGGCAAGAACAACCCCAGGGACCAGTATAGGGTGGGGACTGACCTGTTGGAAAGCAGTGTAGGAGAAAGGGACCTGGGGGTCCTGGTGGACAGCACAATGGCCAGGAGCCAGCGATGGGACCTTGTGGCCAAGAAGGCCAGTGGCATCCTGGGACAGATTAGAAGGGGGGTGGTTAGCAGATGAGGAGAGGTTCTCCTGCCCCTCTACTCTGCCCTAGTGAGACCACATCTGGGATGTTCTGTCCAGTGCTGGGCCCCTCAGTTCCAGAAGGACACAGAGCTGCTGGAGGGAGTCCAGCACAAAGTCACAAAGATGATGAAGGGAGTGGAGCATCTCCCTGGTGAGGAAAGGCTGAGGGAGCTGGGTCTCTTGAGCTTGGAAAAAAGG
>JAOXOE010026349.1:0-22094 GCA_028565055.1 Phoeniculus purpureus
AGTCATTGAAGTATGAACTGAAATGGAAGTTTCTTTTCCCCCTCAACCTCCACCCCCACCCTACCACTCCTTTGAGGCAGCTGCAGACAGTGAGAAGGTCTCCCCTCAGCCTCCTTTACTGCAGACTAACCAGCCCCAGCTCCTTCAGCTGCTCTTCACAACAAGGGTGTGTTCTCCAGACCCTTCAGCAGCCTTGTTGCCCTTCTCTGGACCCACTCCAGCCCCTCAGGGTCTTTCTTGTATTGAGGTGCCCAAAACTGAACTCAGGACTCAAGGTGTGGCCTCACCCTGCTGCTTCAATCATGGCCAGCACTTCAGCATCTCAACAACTTATTAGAGTCCACCCAAAAAACCAGCAGAACCAGGCCTGCCACACTGGGAGCTGTAGCAAATTCCAAACTTGTTTGAAGCTCTGGTCTGTGCTACCATTTGATGACAACCGTATGCATGTTTCTGCATCGCACGACTGAGTGTAAATTTTATTAATGTGCTTTAAATTAGTTCCTGATACAATCTCCGCAGCAGGACGGAAATCAAGAGAGAAAACTGGTCTTCTCAGATGCAAAACTGACACCAACTGTTTGGACAATGCCACTAACTTCATACATATGTTCAGAATTTACATCTCCACATCAAATACACTGGAGCAGATTCCAAACTGCACTACTCAAGCTGTCTGTGCAGTTACAGTCATGTTGTACTTTGTTAGTTTCTCTCTCTTTAACCATTTCTGATCCAGAACATATTTTATTATTAATGAGTAGTGAAATTTATTTAACTGCATGTAAAAAACAAACTAAATTAGCACAGGCTGCCCTTGTCCAATACACAAACCTACCCATCACTTCTGCAATTAAACTTGTGGATAAAGAAAATTCCATCATTTTGTTCTACACATCATCCATCAAGCCACTCAGGGGGAGTTAAGTGTTGTTCTGTATGCTGCCACCCTAGTCAGACCATCACTGGAGCCATCAGGGTGAGTATTTCTGCAGGGGCCAGCACTGCCAACCTTATTGCTTCACACTTCCTATGAAAGCTGAGAACTAGTTTAAGAATAGAACCATCAGCCTTCTTCTGCCCGGACAGGTCACTACGTAACAGGTTTGTTATTGAATATATAATTTCTGAGTCATTCTATTTTGAGACTCAAGAAAGAGATCTAGTTTAATAAACAGAAAAACAGCTGTCACACCTATTTCCTTTCCCTGGCACTCATTCACAACCAGCTGGTGGCTTCCACGGCCACAAAAGTTATTTAACTCTACCATATCCACAAAGCCAGGAAAACCCTTTACTAAATATATTCACATGGCAGCATTTCAAAAGTCTGAGACTTCCACTTTCAGTTTCTTCTCCTTTTTGAAAAAGGTTCCATACGATTTTACTGTGAAGCACTGATCTTCACTGAGCCACCAAAGCCACTCTCAGACATTTACCTCTGTTCCTCTGATGGGAAGGGTCTGAAGAACAAGCCTTGTGATGAGCAGCAGAGGGAGCTTGGATGGTTAAAGAAGAGGAAGCTTCCTACAGTTACCCAAAAGGAGGTCGTACAGAGGAGAGAGTCGGTCCCTTCTCACAACTAACAAGTGATAGGATGAGAGGAAGTGGTCTGAAGGTACACCAGGGGAAACTGAGACTGGACACGAGGAAGAACTCCTTCATGGAAAAGGTCATCAGGCCTTGGGACAGGCTGCCCAGGGAAGGGGTTGAATCGCCATCCCTGACGTGTTTCAAAGTCACGTAGGTCTGGAGCTTACGGACATGGATTATCGGTAGCCTTGGGACAGTTGGTTTAACGGTTTGATTCTATGATCTATTCTATGATCTTCAAGCTTGTTTCCAACCTAAACCGTTCTATGATTCTACAATTCATGCTGATCCCAGCAAGAGGAATCCTCTGAAAGAAAAGCTGCCTGGAGAGGTTTTATTTCACTCAACAAGGAAAGGGAATAATTAGCATTTAGGGACTCACTCACAATTTTACCTGTAATCCAGGACAGCCTCATCACCTCCGCAGGGAATTACTAAACCCTTACATGAAGGTGAGACACTGATGAGACAAACACCAGCGATTAGGGCTGCAGCTTATTAAAATATCTCATGGCACGTTCCAGTGAGCATGACTGCCTGACTCTAGTCCTTGTGCTCTGGCTTAGCCCTAGTTTCAGCTAACAAAGCTGGACACAAGGAAATCTTTATTTTATCCAGTTCTAGTTCACATCCTGTTCCGGACTATTATGACCGCCCACACATTTTAACAAATGCGTCACTGCAGAAGTGACCAATTTTTAAATTAAGTGATGCCAACACAAAGGCCGTAAAACGCTTTGTAGGTTCATTTTCCGTAGGGCACATGATGTTTATTCTGGGGATTAAAAGTCATATGTATATACCACCGGTTTTTGAAATACAAAAATACCCAACTTTCAACAGAAAACAACTAATTTCTCCCTGACTTTTCTCCTCACCATACACAACTCCGTCACCTGCTATTTCAACTGAAATTTTCCAAGGTATGAATCCACTTCAAGAACTACTTGAGCCACCTGAAAGAATGTGGAAGCCACAAACCCCTATTAAAAGTTCTATCAGCATTAAAATGTGGGAATGTCTCCATGAGCAAAGATGCAAGAACTAGCTTTTTTGAGTAAAATGCAGCCAAATGTGAAGTTCTTCTGTCAAACAGAAGACAAAACAGTTTGGAACTGTTTCCCCTCTACAAACAACATAAATAACAAGTTTGTTCTTTGCAAACAGGCCTCTTCTGCAAATTTTAATTCCCCATTTCCTCTTTCCAGTTAATTTTTCAACAGAGAAGTTACACTGTTAAAAAAAAAAAGCTTTGCATGAATAATTAAACACTCCAGCTCAAAGCAGGAGAATTAGCTCAAGTACATATTAGAGACACTGCAAATACATCATCGCACTCAGCACTTGGGACTGGACTCGCCAAGTACAACTACGCAGCATTTTATCTTCTCACTATTGGATACAGCAACACAAGTAAGAAGGAATCCTGCAGGACTCCAGCCGGTTCTACTCAGGTTGCCAGGTTTTCTGTTGGTTTCGCCTTTAAATACCACACAATAAAACTCAGATATTGTGCTGCCAATCTCAGCTGCCACTTCAAAGTGTCACAATTGTGAGGCAGATTAAAGGAACTCAAACCTTGATACCTCAAATAAATATCTAAACAGAGAGAGGATAGGTGTGATAATTAACTATGGTAATGTTAATTCATCTCTGTCACTGAAAACATTCAGTGTAAATGACTTGGTCAGCACGTAGAGCAGTGCCCACCTCTCCAGGGCTGGATCCAGTAGTTGTGCAACAACATCTTCCTTCAGGCCATGGTCAAATGCACAGAAAACCCGTGGAACCCATCTCCTTAATCTCCGTACAGAAGTTGATGACTTCTAACTATTCCCTGCTTACTCTCCATGCCTGAATGTAACCCGTATCACTGTGTGGCAGCCTTAAGTGCAGGTTGGGAAATCTGTAAAGCACCCAGTCGTATTCCTATCCCAGAATCAGGTTTTTAAAAACACGAGATATTTGGGACGGCTCACAAAATGAAAGAGTAACTTTTAACAACAACTAAGAGCATCTCAGGTGAAAAACCCCATCCAAAGCTCCACTGGCCAAGAGAGCCCTACAAAACCACCTTCTTCCAGTAAAGAATGGCACAGGTAGGATACAACATGTGCTCAGTGCCCTGCCATCAATAGTTCCTAGATAGATTAAAGCAGCTTCAGTTTAAGGATTAAATTCCTACACCCCGTCAAAATAAGTATTAAAAACTCTAATTAAAAGAGCAGTAGATGCACAGAGGCATCAAGAGAATCAAAATTAGCTTCCGCAAGCAAGTTCATGTTAGCGAAATGAAAAGGAGAGATTTCCTTCTCCTCTTAGGGGGAAAAGAATTCCAAACCAACAACTCTTACAAACAGAAAACTATCACAGAGATGAAAATTGTTCAGGTGGTTCTATAGGGAACCACCTGATGATACATTCTACATTATCAATTTTGAACAGACCTTCTAAGCAAAGCAGAAATATTTACCCAGGCAAAAATTTTGAGAGACTTAACTCACAAAGAATACTCAGATTAAATAAGTAGATCTGCAGAACTTCATATGAGAGAAATACTGCGACCTCGCTCTGCTGTACATGCGCGCTTTAAATAAAAGAATTTAAAACCACCAGTGTAAGAGATCTAGAAGAGACCAAACAACATCACCAGCGTACTCACATATAGAACTAGCATAAAGGATAACATTTTGTGGAGGTAAAAAAACCCCAAACATTAAGTAAAAGGATAAGCACATTTTTTCTGGATAATCTAACAATCTAATTAATTGTGAAAAAGCAAATGAGATCTAAAAATCAATACAAATCTTATTTTAATAAGCTTCTTAAGCAGCAGAAGAGCTGACATTCATGTCTCTTTAAACAGAGCCTACATTTCTAAATGCTCTATTACGGGAAACAAATACAAGGTCCTTAGATCTAGGATTGGACGCCAGCATTCTACAACAGCTTCCAGTAGTGCTGACAAAAGGGGACCTGCACGCCTCATTAGCATCTTAATCTAACCATAAGGTTCGATTATTTCCAGTATGACCGTGATTGTCAAGGATAAAACACGAAACTTCCCCCCTAGCCCGTGAAAAGATCAAATACATTGCTGGAAATGGAAATACCTCATGTACCAACAACTTGCATTTTACAGAGATAAGGCCTTCAATATAAATAGCACCAACATCAATAGTAACTGCCTGCATTTAACATAAAAACTCCAGTAAATACTAAGTTGTACAACAGGGCCTTATAGTACCAAAGTTTCAGATACTTACCTGGGGAGGGTAATTGCTCTCTGAAGACCACCTTGAGGACTGGTCATTTGGCTTATCCACCAAGATATTCCTGAAATAAAAGAGAAGCCAGAATTAATTTAAATTGCAGCCACATCTTTTACATCTCCAGTAAGACCTGTCCAATGTGCTCTTGTGTGCCTGACCCCCTTTCTGTGAAAAAATTTTCCTAATGTCAAGTCTAGACCTACCATGTTGTAGCTTGAACACATTTCCCTCTTGTTCTACCACTAATTGCTTGTGAGAAGAGACCAGGACCAAGCTCTCCACAACATCCTTTCAGGAAGTTGTAGAGAGTGATGAGGTCTCCTCTAAGCCTGCTCTTCTTCAACCTAAAGAGCCCCAGCTTTTTCAATCTTTCCTCATAAGATTCATTCTCCAGGCCCCTCCTGGAGAGTTCTCCTCTTCTCTTAGCAAGTTTTCTACAGCTGTAGTTTACAGGAGCCATCAAAGCCCTGTGGTTGAGAAACAGAGCTCCAAGTTGCAAAATAATAACTAAAAAAAATTCCAAGTTGTGAAACAAATACAAACCAGATGAGTTTACGTAGGCATGAACAGAAAAAAAGAGTTTCATTCACCTCAATGGGGTAAGAACTTCTCAATAAGGTTAAAATGACGGGTTAAGTAAGCCAGAAACTGTCATCTATTAGACAGACAAGAGTGGAACAGAGAGAGGCCAACAACCTGCTTGAGCTTTCCTGAAGAGTGGAAGATGACAATCAACTCATGCCAAATTTTAACAGGTATTTTTCACATGAGCTACAAGCCCAATACACAAAGCACGGGTTCAACTCATAGACCAGCAAAATCACCTCCAAGCTGCTTTCTTAGAGTTCGGAACTACTCAGCATAACAAATTCAAAAGTGTTTTTTTGGGTTGAAGAGTAACAGTTTAATTACAACAGTCATGAGGGGGATCTGCCTTCCCCTCTCCTATGCCCAGATTAAATTTAAAAGCTTTTACAAAATCCCTAAAACGGATGTAATTACTGGCAAGGTAACAACGCCCCACCTGCTGGATGCACATCACGAGTTCTACACCATCCAACTAACGAATCCACTGTCCCATAAAAAAATTATGTAAAATGAAGGAAACGCTCATCAAAAGGCTTATGCCATCTCCATCTGCTGTGTAGGAGGGAAAGAACAAGAGCATCTGGATCTCTACAAAGGGCTGGAGGAAAAAGTGCTCACAGAAAAGCTCAGATGAGAATGGGGTTAAGTCAGAGGTTGAGCAGTAACAGAGAAATTAACACGCTCTTTCCACATCAGGCAAACCAAAACCACTACATGAGCAGCAGCACCCATGAGGCCCCACACCCTGACATGGGAGACGGAAACAAGTTACAGCAGTGTGCCCTTTTCAAATAAAGGCATTTTAAGAGAGCTGGCACAAAGGCTGTCCATCTGCAGGCTATGCAGTCAAAGAATCATGGAACAGCTTAGGCTGTAAGGGACCTCTAAGATCATATAGTTCCAACCCCCTGCTAGGAGCACAGACACCTCAAACCAGATCAGGGTGCCCAGAGCCCCATCCAACCTGGTCTTCAACACTTCCAGGCAGGGAGAAGGCACAACCTCTCTGGGTAACCTGTTCCAGTGCCTCATCACCCTCACAGGGAGGACTTTCTTCCTCAGATCTCATCTCAACCTCCCCTCATGTAGCTTGAAACCATCCCACCTGCCCTATCATTGGAGTGGCTTGTA
Organism: Phoeniculus purpureus; assembly: GCA_028565055.1. Taxonomy (NCBI): domain Eukaryota; kingdom Metazoa; phylum Chordata; class Aves; order Bucerotiformes; family Phoeniculidae; genus Phoeniculus; species Phoeniculus purpureus. The sequence continues at coordinate 6,585 of JAOXOE010026349.1, forward strand.
CCCAGTTTATCTCCAGCTTCCCTGTAAACTCCTTATGGTACTGAAAGCCTGCTGCACAGTCCCCCCACTACAGCCTTCTCAAGGCTGAACAGCCTGAGCCCTCTCACTCAGTCTTCCTAAAAGAAATGTTCCAGCTCTCTGATCATTGAATCATTTAATGTATTGGGATGGAAGCAATCTTTAAATGTCATCTAGTCTAACTTCCCTACAAGAGCAGGGACATCTCTAACTAGAATATATTTCTCAGAGCCCCATCAAGTCTAAGGTGTTTGCTAATATGGCAATGCCAGCACCAACACAAGACTGCAGCTGGTTTGTTCACACTGCCTCAAGATGGAAACGGGTTTGAAGAGCATGTGGACATGCTCTGTCCTCTTGCTCACACCCCATCAAGGCAGGGAACATCAAGCCATTGGTCTGCAAAATTAAATACTGAGGTAAGGTCATCTAGTCTGCAACATGAAGAGGCTCAACTCCCAGAGAAAACCACCCAGCTCCTGTGCTTAAGGACAACAGGAACAAAGTTAACCAACCACAGCAAAGGGGAAAGAACTGGGGAACTGAGGAGACTCAGACTTCCAATAGGATTTGCCAGTTTCAAAGATAAGTCTCCACTAGAAACCAAACCACCCTTGTTTTGGGAATAATCCTACCTGCAGTCTCCTATACTATGCCATGGGCAAGCCTAAAGGGTATTTATTGATTTCTTAATACCCTTTAATATCTAGTGAGAGAGAAAAACCTGCTCAACTCAATGGAGACCTGTCTCTTGTATTGAATACTTAAGGGACATGAAGGCAGATGAAAACAGATAAGGCTGTATGGCTTCTGCCCTTCATAGAACTTTATCCTAGCATGCAAGAAGACAACTTACCCTAACAGAATAAATTTTATTTATGAAACCATTAGATTTGTTTAAACATTAGACGATAAGCTCTTCATACGTTGAGCAACATTAGCAGGAATTGGCACCGTTACACGGTCAGATAATGCCCTGCTGGAAAGAGGCATTTTATAACTGGGACAGATCCCAAAGATCATATTTTTAGAAGGAGATTTGTTTGCTTCTCCAGGTCAAAGATCAGCTTGCCACAACTAAAGAGGACCTCAATCAGTACAGTGAGACAAGATAAAAATCCTTCTGAAGAGAGAGAGAGAGAAAAACAACTGGCAACTCATATAAAATGTACGGTTAAAACGATATTTAGAAGACAGCAGTGCCAATGGAGTCATAAATATGTCTAGAACTCATGGTTTACTAATTTTTTGATATTAAGCAACCACCAAAGGCAGAACTCCACGTGTACAAAGTAAAGTCACCGTAATGATTTGGAAAAATTTATAGAATAAGAGAAAGTGGAACATTCCAGCATCCATGAGACAGTAAGAGACAAATGAATGCACAATCCAACCCGGACACCTTGTTCCACGTAAAGACCTTCTTGTGGGCATCACAAAACTCCTTATGCAGTAGATGTAAGGAGGCTTTCCAGCTCATAGATTCCTTTAGGTTAGAAAAGACCTCTAAGATGGAGTCCAACCATTAACCCAACTGCCCCAAAGCAACCACTAAACCATGATCCTAAGCTCCAGATCTCCGTGACTGACACACGTTCACAGATGGTGATTCAACCTCCTCCCTGGACAGCCTGATGGCCCTTCCCATCAAAAGGACTTTCCTTATGGTCAACCTAAACTTCTTCTGGTGCAACTCAAGGCCACTTCCTCTTGTCCTATCACTTGTTACCTGGGAGAAGTGACTGACCCTCTCCTCTGTATAACCTCCTTTTGGGCAGTTGTAGCCAGTGATAAGGTCTCCCCTCAGTCTCATTCACTCCAGACTAACCAGGCCCCTGAGCTGCTCCTCACGAAATTTGTTCTCCAGACCCTTCAGCAGCCTTGTTGCCCTTCTCTGCCCTGCTCCATGTTTTTCTTGTACTGACACCAGACACGACACCTACTTGAAGAATCTGAGAAACTTTAGAAGTGATAATTCCATTAACTTGATGGCTTCCCATGTAATTTTCCTAAGGCAATAATAAAAAGAAAAGGTATTTGTAAGCCTTTGAGCTACCACAAGTACTAAATAGCTTTACACAAGGTATTTTTCCTATAAAAAAGCAACCCATTAAATGTGGTTTGAGATAACTCCTAATCATAAATGGTAACTACAATACCCAGTCTAGTGTAAATCTGCAACACTGCCAAGAGGGATCAGTCCACCCACTTGTGCCTGATCCTCCCAACTACCTACACCAGCAGCTATAGTAAAGACTAGCAGCTATAATAAAGACTAGCATCAATAACTTCTTTAGTCAGATCAGTTCTCCAGCTTCTTACAGACAAGGGGTTCATCAGGGAGCTGGAGCTTCCACCTTATGAGGAGATGCTGAGAGCTGTAGCCTGTAGAGGAAGAGACTGAGGGAAGACCTAATCAATGCTTTTAAATATCTAAATAGTGTCAGGATTATGGGACCAGTCTACTCTTGGTAGCATCCCACAACAAAACAAGGGGCAACAGGCGCAAACTGGAACACAGGAAGGCCCACCAAAACAGCAAGAAAAACTTTATCACAGTGAAGGTACCTGAGACATGGCATAGAATACCCAGGGATGTTGTGGAGTCTCCTCTGGGGACACTCAAAACCCACCTGGGTTCCTGTGGCATGTGCTCTAGATGATGCTGCTCTAGCAGGGGGTTGGACTAGATGATCTTCAGACCTCCCCTTCCAACCCCCACCAGTTTGTGACACTCTGAATTCCCAATACCACTCTCCCAGTGGCAAACAACTGCTAACAAAAGAAGTATTAGTTGTGGTACCTTTGATACTTCATGGGCAACCCCACCCCACAGTAAAAGCAAAGCAGAAGGGCCATTTTATTCACATCACAAACAACAACACATCCAGAGGACACAGTGGCCAGCCTTAAACTCATAACCTGGATTCCTTACTGGCTATCAGCGTCCAGACCTTTATTGTAAGCACTTTTATTGCTAAATAAGAGCAACAGATCATTCTGGCTGCTTCAAGCAGAAAACCCTCTTGGAAGAGCACTGTGCTGGTTTCTTTTTACTCCTTGCACAGACACAGGGTTAACAACCGCTGGACATAGATAATTTGCCTTTTTACCAACCCAGAAACTATCATATCCTTTGTACCAACTGCCAGCTGATCTCTAATGGGATTAGAGACATCCCATGCTTGGTATTAGCAGAAGACTCCTCTGTGCAAGAAGCTCAACTGTTTCGAACATGAGAATCCACTAGAGGAGAATTTTCCTTCGCTTTGAGGGAGAGGCGGGAGACATAAGATGACTTTGCAAAATACTCTGCAAATTAGCTTTAAGGCTGCGATAATTTGCATCTAACCTAAATATTTTCATGAAGCTGCTTTTAAAGAAACGCATGAGTTTTGGAACAAGTCCTGAAGAATAAACAAATCCCCAACACCAGCTTTGCTTGGCACATTGTGAAGGCTCTTCAGAAAAGGGCACATGCATCTCCAAGAGGACTTGGAACTCAGATGCTGCTCTTGTAGAAGAAAACCACCAAGGTACCACAGCATTACACTGCAAAAAAGCATTTGGAGAGCTATGAAAACAGTCTGGCTGAAAACAGACAGAGCTCACTCTTCGGGGTTGTCCATAAGATGATTTTTGCATTTTTTTCCTACAGCCATCCCAAACCAGATGAGTAAGAACACAGCCACTGGAACACACAGGCTGAAATTTCCACTTAGTCCATTTGACATGAGACTGTAAGATGTAGTGGGCCAACTATTTCAGACACGTGGAACCATCACATCAGCCAGTATAAAGCATCCACAGAGATATTCTTGCCCAGCCTAGACACTGGAATGCACACACAGTCTTAACCAAGAAAAACAGGAAAGAAACCAAACAAACCACCACCAAAAAAACCCTAATCCACAGATCTGTAAAGAAGTACAGAAATTATTCTCCTGCGACTCCCAGAAAGTCAGTGCACCTAACGCTGATTTCTAATCAGCAGTCTGCAATGTTTAAAAAGCACTAAGTACCTACAGCTCTACAATAAAGCAGCTAAAACAACCTTCTCAGGATTTGCTATAGTTTCTCTTTTCAGTTGGCAAAGTTCTCTGATTAAAACTGTGAAAGGACACATATTAAAGTTTCCTGGCTGAAACACCACAAAACACAATTATTGTGTACTGCATAAACACAGTCAGGAAACAAGTTTGTGGAGTTTGGGTATTTGTTCTGAGGTTGCCACTTTTCAAACACAGGACTTGGGAGGACATTAGGATGGTGGAGTGGGTCCAAAGGAGGACAGCAAGCTTGGTGAAGGGTCTGGAGAACAAACCTTGTGAGGAACAGCTGAAAGAACTGAGGCTGGTTAGTCATGAGAAAAGGAGGCTGAGAGGAGACCTTATCACTGGCTACAACTACTCAAAAGGAGGTTGTATAGAGGAGAGGGTCGGTCTCTTCTCCCAGTGATAGTGATAGGACAAGAGGAAATGGCCTTGAGTTGCACCAGAATTAAGTTGGGCATCAGGAAAAACTCCTTCACGGAAAAGGTCATCAGGCCTTGGAAGAGGGTGCCCAGACAGGGTAGAATCTCCATCCCTGGTCACATTTGGAAGTTGTGGAGATCTGGAGCTCAGAGATGTGGTTTAACAGTGGGCTTGGGACAGCTGGATTAATGGTTGGACTTTATATCTTAAAAGTCTTTTCCAATCTAAATGATTCTTTGATTCCATGACTTCTTCACCCAAATGCTAACAAGTACCTGAGGTCCTCTCGCACAGCAAAACAAAAACTTTTAATTAAACAAGCGTGCAGTTTTCAATACTTGACTGTTGTGAGATTTGGCAGTTTACTGCTCAAAATCACTTATATCTCCTCTGCAGCAGAGTTTCACTCAAACATCTAGAATATTATAAATGTACTTTTATCAAAATTAGATCAGATACAGCATTGAAAAAAATCATAGAATGGTTTAGACTTTTGTTGGGTGGTGGTCGTGCTGGTTTCTTTTACAGTCAAGCTTCACCCTACTACTCAACCAGCTTCATAGATTCACAGAATAGCTTAGTTTGGAAGTGACCTCTGAAATCACCTAGTTCCAAACCCCTGCCGTGGGCACAGACACGTCTCACCAGACCACGTTGCCCAGAACCCCATCTAACCTGATCCTCAATGCTTCCAGGGATGGAGCACTTAAAACCTTCTTCCCTGGGCAACCTGTTCCACTACCTCAGCACTCAGAGTGAGGAATTTGCTCCTCAGATCTCATCTAAATCACCTTATTTTAGTTTTAAACTATTCCCCCTTGTCCTATACTGGATCACAGAAAGGTATCACTTAGTTCTGACCTGATACAGCTCCATTAATCTGTTTCTTCATTATTTCCTTCAATTAACAGTCGACTTTTTTGTTCTAAGCTGCCTCTCACTGCCAGCAAAGGCTTGTACTGGTAAAACAGCACCTTCAAAGTGAGATGATGCTGCCTGGCAAGTAACTTCTATTCCAGTGACACTCAGCAAACCTAAATCATGGATTAAACTTTTGACTGTATCACTGAGCAACTGCAATCCTAAGCAGCAAGAGCTCCCAGTTCCAGGTTGGTAATACTGGTGTTAGTGCAGCAGAATAACAAACTGGAGAAAGAATAAAGTCAGGCCTATTCAAGCATGTTGGTAACCACAGTAACTTCACACATCACAAGCAATTACCAGCTGCACTGTCCCAATGGTTAGGGATTTTAGTTGAGATGCAATTTAACTGGTAAGTGATGCTGAACATTCGTGCTTAAAAATTACCATGGTTTGTTTGTTCTCTCTGCACTAGGTCTGATTTTAAATTTCAGATATTTTAGATCACTGAAACAACCAATCTTTTCCATGTACTGAAAGTTTAGCTGTTTTCTGAAAAAGTCGGAATGCTGATGAAATCAGCAATTGAATAAGCTGCTTCACTTGATTGCCTCAGTGAACTGATACCAGTGAATACAAGATTATCTGGAACCTTTTCTTTAGCTCATGAACATTGAGTATGAAAAGAAATATGTGTCCAAGACACTCTTAGAACCATGAAACCATTTAGACTGAAAAAGACTTTTAGGATCATGGAGTCCAACCATTAATCCAGCTGGCCCAAGGCCACCAGAAAACCATGTTCCGAAGCTCCATATCTACATGACTTTGAAACACGTCCAGCGACGGCCATTCAACCCCCTCCCTGGGCAGCCTCTTCCAAGGCCTGATGATATTTTCAATAAGGAAGATTTTCCTCATTCAACTTAAACTTCCCCTGGTGCAACTCGAAGCCATTTCCTCTTGTCCCATCACTTATTACTTGCGAGAACAGACCAAGACCTCACCTCTCTACAACCTCCTTCCAGCCTTAAAATGATTCATAAAGTATCAACTCAAGCAACATGGCAGGAATGCAACCAAGGCAATATGTGGTAGCAGGAGGTTCCCTCAGCAAAAATAAATGCTTGGATGGGTAAAAAAAAAAAAAAAAAAAAAAGAAAGAAAGAGTAGTAGGATGAATTCTATGCTGCAAGGAAAAAGATGAAGATACTAGATTCTGGATATTCAGCTGATTTGTAACCAATAAATAAAACATTGCAGTAAAACTTGCTGGAGTTTAAGATATCACCATTTCCATTTCATAACAAAGTTTGGTTGTCAGATTTTAAAACAATAAATCTCATTCCTTGCAGGGAAAATAGTTCAGACAGTGTATAAATAGAAGTATTTCTATGCCAGCCATCACCATAAAAGCCACTGAACTTAAACCTTCCAAAATTTCTCACATTACTGGTAGGCAGCTCATTTCATGACTGCATTGCTCCCACTCCTCACTGTCAAAAGCATTTTCAGAGGCAGGGACACACACTTCAGGAGGAAGCACAGAGGAAAGCACCTTTTAGTAGGAATCTATAAATCCCCTATGCTTTATCTCAGAAACATCACAAACCTGATGAAGTATTTTTGTATGACTAATGGAAATTTGGAGCATGTGAACACGTGGTTTTTTTCTGAAGGCCAGGAGGTTGATTTAGGTCTTCCAGGATTTCACAGCACTGCCACAATGCTCTTACATGCCCCAGTATTAGTAATATTCCCACTCAACAGAAGAATTCACAGACTCAGTGACTGCATATACAGCTCCGCATATTACAGATCTAAATTCCTAAATCAAGCCATAAATGCGTGATTAATGTTTGTCAGCACTACCTTCACACTCAGCAACAAGTTCAGCCCCCCCCAAAAAGGTCAGTAAACAAATGTAAAGCAGACTATGAGCAACAAAACCACTTACAGCCACCCCATGCCCAAACTAACATTGAGTATGGAGATTTTTCACTACAACTCCATGCGAAACGCTTCCTGGTGGGACCACCTTCAACGTAAACACCTTTTTTCCTAAGATCTGATCTAAATGTCCCCTCTTGTAGCTTGAAACCAGCCCCCTGGTCCTATCACTAAAGCCCCTCATTAAAAGTCCCTTTCCAGCTTTCCTGTAGCCCCTTCAGGCACTTTAAGTTAGGACTTGCATCATTTCCACAAGAGCCAAATGCTGAACTAAGTAGATACCTACAGAAAATGCTTTTTAAAACTTACAGGTCAAGTCCTAAGTGGAGTTTCAGTGGTTTCCAGGTGTCTGTGCAGAGTGTGAGAGTGACACCGCAGTCAGTGGGGGGAAGAACGGACTGAGGAAAAGACCACCAAACCCCAGATGACCAGTGTGTCATTCTTCTCCATTATCAAGATCACGCTGCTTTCCAAAAACTGCTAAACGCACCAGCCAAGGAGCTGCAAGTGCTGCCCACCAGTTTGATCTTCCAGTTTAAATTCAGACATGCAGGCTGCTATCCCTAACTTAACTATAGAGTTGTGCTCCTCGATTTAAATCGATCCAGGAAATAATTTCTCAAGGATTATTTGTAGTGATTTTCAAGTAATGACTAAAATAGGAACAACCTAGGGTAGCAAACTGCTCTGTCTCTCCAGCATTTCCCTCTCCCCCTTCCAGTAACCCATATGCCATTCAACTCAGTCCCAGCCGAACTCACAGGCCACTGCTCCTACAAAACTCAATAGGCTGTGGTCAGAAAAAAATCTAAACTAAAGGCGAATGTAGTTAACATGCAGTTAAAGTCAAGCACTTGCTTTGGAAGCTTGTTATCTAGAGATCAGTATGCTCCAGACTCAGTGCTGCACATACCAGCTAACCTACGAAGAAAAAGTCACCATCACATCGTAAAATCCAAAGCGGGGATCACACAATCATAGAATGGTTTAGGTTGGAAAAGGTCTTTAAGATCACCGAGTCCAACAGTTGACCCAACTGCACTAAGCCCATTGCTAAGTGAACCTACTCGTGCATTCTAACAGCGACCAGCTAAGAAGATAAAGTTTTATTCTGCACAGTCCCTATTCTTTGCCACGGAAAAAAGCCCCAAGCCAAGCAGACTGCTGACGCTCTCTAGGCAATAACAACAGATAGCCCAAAGCAAAGGCAGAATCATAGAATCATTTGCATTGCAGTACTGCAGAACTGCAGTACAGTTCTGGAATCCCCAGGAGATGAAGTACATGGAACTGTTGGAGTGAGTCCAGAGGAGGCCACAAGGATAATCAGAGGGCTGGAGAATCTCTCCTTTGAAGACAGACTGAGGGAGTTGGGGCTGTTCAGTCTGAAGAAGAGAGGGCTCCAGGGGACCTTATAGAACCCTTCCAGTACCTGAAGGGGGCTACAGGAAAGCCAGAGGAGGACTTTTTATGAGGAACTCTAACAATAGGACAAGGGGGATGGTTTCAAGCTAAAAGATGGAAGATTTAGATTAGATCTCAGGAAGAAACTCCTCCTTGTGAGAGTGCTGAGGCACTGACAGGTTGCTCTGGGAGGTTGTGGCTGCTCCATCCTGGAAGTGTTCAAGGCCAGGTTGGATGAGGGTCTGGTTAACCCGGTCTGGCAAGAAGTGTCCCTGCCTATGGTAGGGGGTTGGAACTGGGTGATCTCAGTTGACCTACACCATGCTGTGATTCAATAACCTTCAAGATCAAACGTGCCATTTAAAATAGTGTTCCAGTCTTTAAGTGGATTCAGAAGCCAGACAACTTCTATTAAACTTGCAGGACATAAAGTCAAACACGGAACACGCAATCCATAGCCGATGGTGTTAACAGCTCCTATGAAAATTTTACACTCTTATGTTCCCTGCAAAAATGCCATCCCAGAGCAGGCTGAATGTTGGACCAATCCAGGTTCCGCCAGCTAAGTCACACCAGGGAAAAAGAGCAATTAGCATCTCACCTTCATCCCTCTGCCAGTGAGTAAAACCCTGTCTAACCTCCCAAATAACAGCTGTAATTTAACTGGAGTTTAAAGGAATTTCTTCTCGTACAACAGCACCTTTGCTCCTCCCTGGGAAGCAGGAGCTATCAATGTAGGGAATGAACAACTTCATAATTCTCTGGGTTTGGTTTTTTTTTTCCCACTCCCTACACCTCTCTGACCTTTTTCTTTCTCATCACTTCACCTTGTCAGACACTGGAGAATCACCTAATACTTGTGTTTGATGTTCAACATGTTCAAACTGCAGGAAACATTATTTTCTACAGAAATATTTTAAAGTTTAAGTGTTGAATTTTAGCTTTCAGAGAAAAACCCTAGTGAAGTGATGTAAGCGAAGGGGGAAAACGCCTACCAGAAGACAAGATTGTCTAGAAACATCCAGAAACCAACAGAAACAAGTGAAAGGAAAAATACTTTCCACTGGACACTGCAAATGATGAAAAGCAGAAAGGAAAACATTTCTATACACGGGGCTCTCTGGAGAAGAGGGTCAGGTCGCTTCATTAGCCAGTGTTTGCGTTCCCAGTCCACATGAGTAAACATTAAAATTACAGATCAGTATTGCAAAGACATGACAAGCAGGTAATTACAGATCAACAGTTCTGCCTGGTCATCCCCCCCATCTAAAACCAAAAGAGACTACAACAATGAAAGTGAATTCACTGCATTAAGAAAAGATGTAAACACTGACAATTTAAGTTGAAAAAACTAAATTCATAGAATCACAGAAGTTTTTAACTTGGAAAATACTTTGAAAGATCAAGTCCAAACTTACGCCAACTGTTCCAAGGTCACTGCTAAACCATGTCCCTAAGCTTCAAATCTCCATGACTGGGAAACACATCCAAGGATGGTGATTCAACCCACTCCCTGGGCAGCATCTGCCAAGGCCTGATGACTCTTCCCATCAAGAAGTATTTCCCAGGGTCCAACCTATCTCTCTACAACTTCCTGAATTTCAGGCATTTACAGACAGCGAGAAGGTCTCCCCTCAGCCTTTCCTCCAGACTATCCAGCCCCAGCTTCCTCAGCTTCTCCTCACAAGGTTTGTTCTCCAGACCCTTCCCCAACCTTACTGCCCTTCTTTGGGCCCACTCCAGTCCCTCAAAGTCTTTCCTGTATTGAGGTGTCCAAAACTGATCCCAGTATGCAAGACTCGCCAGCACCTAGTACATAGGAGCATTCACACTTATGTGTGCAAATAAACTTCAGTGTCACAGTTCTACAACTAAAATTGAAACCATTACTTGTACATAACTGAAGTTACAGATGAGCACAGAAAAGCTCTAAAGCACACTTGGCTTGTCCAGCCTTTGGATCTGGCTTAAAGAGCTTTAAACCACTGAGACCTCAGCAAAAGGGATTTTCACCTCATCAAGGTCACAGTGGTCAGTAGGAGAAAACAGAAAAGAAAAAACAAGTCCTTTCAACAGTTGGGTCTGAGCTCACCCTGAACATACAATTATTCCAGATCCGTGTGCACCTAACAAGATTTATGAATCTATACAGATCTGAATCATCAGTTACAAGTGGCAGAAGGGGAAACCAAGACCACCTTCCACCAGCCACAAACACATGTTTTGTCCTGTCAAAGAAACCTCAGGGTAGTCTGAAATCAGGTTATTTTCTGCCTATTTGTGGTGGGCTTTTTTAAAATCATTAGGAATTTTACACCAAAAAGTTTGTTAGACATGTTCTCAGTACCTCAGATCTGAAAACACAGGAGAGCACCTATCTTTTCCAGGGAAAGCAGATGTCTGGTTAGACTGGGCACAAACTTACTGTCACATCCTCTTTATTAATATTTTTAAACATTTGCATTCTCTTTGGAATTCTGCGAGTTGCTACTCATACTTTAGTGTCGGAGGATCTTTCATTTAGTTTACTTTCCCTGGTTGCATGGAAATACAGAAAACCAGCCAAAAAGCTCACACAAGTATTTTATTCCAAGTGTATCGTACCAAATCAGCCAAATCTTTCTAGAGAAGGGACCACAGACCACCTGTTTAATGCAGTAGCATACGAGGGGTCAAACTGGGAAAGCTTGGAATTACCAGAATAAACTGAAGTCCACAGTAAAATCAATAAAAATGGTTTGCAAGGAAAAACTTTCTACCAACTAGTAAGAGGTTACTAATGGCATTTAATTTGGTTAACCTTATTTTATATTCTTAATAATGACCTTAGCACACAAAATACTGAACAAAATACTAGTAAGAATCCTGAGGTTAAATATAGGAAATACACTGATGTTCCCCTACAGAGTCACCTCAATGACTCTTAAGATCCAAGCAAGAGAAATGGCATGAAACTTCCTCACAAAGGCCTGTGACTGGCATGACACAGTAAAAAGCTCTTTAGTCTCTGGAGGGAGATTTCAGATGTATAAAACAGCGACAAAGGGCCAGAGAGCACTAGGCGACCTACAGCATACTATCAGGCACCAGTCTGATGCTGCCAGAGACCTGGGATACAGGTGTTTAGCATCTGACAGTGGAAACGGGTCTACGACAGCCATCACGCAGTTTCACACCTTTTATTCACCTTAGCAGGAATAAAAAGCAAAGAGCTTCTCTCAGAATGCAGAGCAAAAGTCTTTTTTTTTGTAAAGGAAGAGAACCAAAAACAAAACACACAAACCCCAAGTCTGAACAAAGGTTGCATTACCTGCTATAAATTGTTTATTCTCTCCTTCAAAAACCAGATGTGTCCAAGATCATCACTTTCTGCAGAAGGTCAGACGAAACATGGGGATAAAGTCCAGGTCTCTCTCAGCAAATGCCAAGAGACACCAAGACTTAGTGTGAAGTGATTGGTGGTGATAGGGAAATCCTGAGTCTGGGCTGTGAGGTATCTGGGAGCAGCAGCCCATGTGGCTCCATCCCTTTCGGGAGGAACCGCAGAGAGGAGAGGAAGGGATCCAATGGAGGACTCTCAGGCTATCTGCTAGGTGGAATATTGTCCAAACTGGACACACTGAAGCTTCTCCATGTGCTGTTGCCTCTGCATGGGCAGAGCCGCTCTGGAAAAGCCAGATGTTTCAAGAACAAGCTTCCTCTTGGATCAGTTTTCTTCCCAAAGGCACAACCTCCCCTGAACTAGACACTATTACTAGACTAAGTCTTGCACTTTTAGCTACAAGAGTTTTTAAAATAAATACCCAAGTCAGCCTTCCTGCTGGTAGCTACAAGCCAATAGAGGACAACTCCAACAGTTTGAAAAACAGAAGAACTATTCTTTGGCAGACTCAAGAAAGACAATCTTCACTCCACATTTGGAAAGATCTTTGCAAACATGCAGGTGGCTGCAGCACTGGTAAAAGAGCCTGAAACTGGATTCAGCACTAACTAATCCCCTAGTATTACCACCAAATACAACACATAAGATACTAGCATTCACGAGAAGAAACTTCTCTGTCACTGAAAGAAAACTGGTGTTTTCAACAGATCCTAAACTAGACCATGACCAGAACCATAGTTGGAAAACCTTTTGGGGTTGGTTGGGGTTTATTTTAGTCAAAAAGAGGAGCTATCAGGTGAGTACAGTGTTCTGAAAAGCTTCAGCACCAGTTCAGAATCACATCAGCAGATGTAATGTGAGTTACTAGACTTCTGATGTCTATCCTGGACAGCAGCAATGAAAGTTTTATACTGCACAGCTTTTACTTTACACTTGAAATCATACAGCTGCTGAAAAAGTGTTTATATCACAGCTTACAAAGAACACAGGGAATCTGCTCTTCCATGAGGGCTCTGAGGGCAGTACAGCAGCCCCCAATGACAAGCCGCATTTGTTTAACAGTTAGTGTATAACTACACACGTTTTGGCAGAGTCCTCCTCTGCCTGCAGGTTAAAGTGGTTTGTTTTTTCCTAGTTACACTAGCAAACTACAGTATAACCAGAACTTACAATATCCTTCCAGGAAAGCATCACTCTGTTCTACATACCAAATACTACGACAACTTTAAGCTCTGTGTGCTTATCGTGCAGTATGTTACGCTCATGTTCCAAGGAATTTTGAAGTTTTCCATCTTCATCCCCAAAACCCACTCTGCCACAGGTTTATGAATCATATCCTTTAGAGAAGCTAAACTGCAAGTCGAAGCCTCTCCTTTCCTTTTCAGGTCTCAAATCTTTCCCAAAAATTTGGATTCAAAAGTTCTCAGACAGGAAGTAAAACCCCAAAACTCCATAGATGATGGCTCACAGGTGACAGGACCAGCACCCATCAGACTAAGGTCAGCACTCTAGGCAACAGAACCTCTTCTGGGATTACTGACCACCACTCAAGAGCTGTAAAATACTGGTTCTACTGATGACAGACACATGTAAACATCACTACAAAACAGCCCAATGCAAGGTCAGGCACTTGTGAAAAACTCAAGCCCTGCAAGGGCTTCTACCTCTTCTCATATTAAGGGCTTTGGGCAGCACTGCATGTTCCACATGAACATTAATTCCTGACATGAGGCTGTAGCAAAGCAGACTAACAAGAGCCTTGGAAGGGACTACCAAGGAGAAAGGCAATATTATCTTTTTATATCCCCTCAGTGAGATCAATAACAGACTGTCACCCTTCTATTAACACTTTAATACTATGTTGAAAGCCAGAAATGCCCAAAGAAATAACTACAAGCATGATCAAAGACTTGAAAGAAACGGCTAAAAGTCAAGCCTCTTTAACAAGAATGGCAAGAATGGTAAAAAGAATATTTAATCATGAGAAAAGAATCTAGATCTTTTTTCTATCTAACAAAGCAAACACCCAGGAAAATACAACTAGGAATTTAGACAGAAAAATCTTTTTTTCTAAAATGTTCACTTAATTTGGGAAGCAGAGAGATAATTGGTGATATTAGTAACTCACAAACAAAGTAACCTTGTCACTTGTTGACAGTGAATGACTTTAAGGTATTTCAACCAAAGGTTAATAAATTCAGCCCAAACTACGATTAGACCAGACTCCAGAGACATCTACTAAGGTGTCTGCATGCTGTGATCCTCATGGTCCTCCTGACTTTCAGTGCTGAAGCCAACTTATCAAAAACAACACACCTAGACCACTTCATAGTCACTCCAAATGTCACTTTCAGTAGAGGAAGCTAACAAACAGACCATAGACAACCTGACATAGGGTCAAGTTTCACATTCATAGAATCATAGCATTGTTTAGGTCAAAAAAGACCTTTAGGATCATCTAGTCCAGCCACTAATCTAACTGTCCCAAGCCCACTGCTAAATCATGTCCCTAAGCTCCAGATCTGCATAACTTTTAAAACACACCCAGGATGGGTTCACATTACTATGACAGCGGCATCACAAACTGGTGACTGCAGACACAGCTCCCATCTCCTTTAACAAGAGCTCAAACTCCTAACAGCTGGATGGGAGGGCAGCAGATGACCCCAGAGTCTGCTGAACCACACAGAAGAGATGACGGGAACCCATCCTCCAGTGTTTTGGAGGTCAGGGGCAGGAGAGGAAGCCCAGCTGCCAAGAAATACACCGCCCACAGGCACCTGACATACACAAACTTGCAGGGCAGGGGCAAGGTTTACATACCCTTCTCCCCACTTAACCTGGTAACTGGCCTCTCCTACATACAGTGCTCACTCTTCTCCCAAATCCAGGGCCAGCTTCTCCTTCTTACACACAACTCTCCCTTACCCGTACCTAATGACCACCTCACGGACGCTGTCTTCTCCTTCAAGCCTGACGTTCAACCCCCTCCCACCTAGCCCCAGTCTGGCAGCCAGGCCACCCTCCACTAGACTACCCACACCTCAAACCTGCAGACCAGACTCTCCACCCCATACAGGCACTCTCCCCCTAAATCTGTTTATCAGCCACTGTCCCAAACACATCCCCCTAGCCCAGTGCTGCTACTGTTGAATCCCCTCCCCAAACACCCAGCCCCCTGAATTGGGATAAGTGCTCTCTTCTATGCCACAGCTACCCCCCAAATCCTCATGTACAGAACCCACCTCACACACTGACCACTCCCCCCCCAAATTCCGCTGGACAAACCCTCCCTCAGAAACAGTCTTCCCTAATTCCTGCTGACCAGCCCTTCAGACATTCAAGCCCCCAAAATCATTCCATATAGACCCTCCCAAACATAAAGGCCCCCCCCCAATTCTGTTGTACAGGCTTTCCTCC
>JAOXOE010026350.1:0-22080 GCA_028565055.1 Phoeniculus purpureus
CCTGCTGTGGCAGGGGGATTGGACTGGATGATCTTTTGAGGTCCCTTCCAATCCCTAATGTTCTGTGACTCTGTGATTCTGTGGTTTGGGGATTTAGAATCCCGTAAAACTGTCTATTTAGGATTGCTGGGGTGGCCAGAAGCTGCTTTGCTACTGTGAGTTGCTACTAGGGCTAAAAAAAGCCCGTGAAGCAGAGCAAATATAGTTGCTGGCATCGTGCAGCTCCTCCTCCTCCTCCCGCAGGTGGCCGGGATCCAGCACCGGCACGCAGCCACCCCGAAGCGAGAGAGTCCTGCTGACGCCTCCTCAAGCCCTGAGGAACCTGCTCTGTGTGTGCACAGGGCTTGGAGGAAGGCTTTGGGATGAGGAGGGAAAGAAGAATCCCCTCTTTGTGGTTGTAGCACTGGATAAGTTGATTGAGAATTGCAGCTCATTGGGATTTTGGCCCTAAATCCACCAGGTACTCGGACAGAAGGCGGCTGAGCGGGAGACCTGATTGCTGTCTACAGCTCCCTGAGAGGTGGGTGCAGAGAGGTGGGTGTCTGTCTCTTCTCTCTAGTCACTAGCAATAGGACACGAGGAAATGGCCTCAAGTGGTGCCAGGAGAAGGTTAGTTTGGCCATCAGAAGAAAATTCTTCCCTGCCAGAGTGCTGAGGGGTTGGAACAGGCTGCCCAGGGAGGGGATGGAGCCACCATCCCTGGAGGGGCTCAAAAACCCCTTGTAAGTAGCCCTGGGGGACAGAGTTTAGTGGGCAGGGTGGGGTTGGGGTGATGGTTGGACTGGATGAGCTTGGAGATCTCCTCCAACCCTAATGATTCCATGATTCACTGATTCATTGAGACAAACAGCATCTCCAAAGCTATGGAGAACCAGCGCTGAAGGCCTCTCCCACTGATCTCCAAGGATCCCTGGAGAACCTTGCGATGCCACCACTCCGCTCCCAGCAGGATCAGGTAACAGCCAGTCACCAGCCTGGAATTGCTGGCAGGTTTGTGGTGGCTACGAGGCGACAGGATGTCTGCTGCAGCCCCTGAGTGATGGACCAGCTTGGTGACACCTGGCCCTGGGGTTTGGAGGGAACCAGCGGAGCATGGCCGAGCCCTGAGCTCATCTGCTCCTGGGGTGATAAACCCAGTTCAGCAGAAACTGAGGGGGGGCTATCTGAAAGCAAATCCCACCCCAAAGTCCAGAATAATAACCAGCTGAAGCTCCCTGCGACCCCCTGGAGCTTCCCCTAAGTGTTTGGATCCTTAGAACAAGCCCCACAGTGCTGCAGAAGCTGGGCAGAGCTCCCTGCAGGGGATGAATGGGGCCATAAAAGCCAGTGGAGCATCCTGAGGAGCCATTCCCAGCAGCCTGGAGATCCCACTGAGACCCCAGAGAGAAGCCTGAGATCCCACAGAGATGCCATAGATATTCCAAAGTTCCCACACAGATCCCATGGAGATCCCACACAGATCCTGCAGAGATCTCATGGAGATTTCTGAGGTCATGGAGTTTCCACAGAGCTCCAACAGAGCCCCTAGAGTTCCTACATAGATCCCAGAGATCCCAAGGAGATCCCCGAGATCTCCAGGGCTCAGGAGCAGAAGTTAGTGAAGGGCTTTCAAGGCAGGGGAACCTCAACTAAACCCCTGATGCAGCTTCACCTGGGAAAAGCCTCCTGCTGCAGCACCCTGGCTGCCCCAGAGCCCTTCCTTTTATCCATCCAGCTCACAGGATGGCTGGAAAACCCTGGAGGTTCACACCCAGCCTCTTCCAGACTTCCAAGGTCCCCGGATGATGCGAATTCCAAAAGCTCTGCTGCACCACTGCAAACACAAACCCCTTCTGAGCTACAGCTCAGGGCATCTGAGACCATTCCAGAGGGGTTAGAGGAAAATCTGAAGTCTTCATGCCCTGCTGACTTTTACAATTAAAATCCCACAGGGGCCATAACCAAACCTTTGGGATCATTTCATGGTGCCTTGAACCCCTTTGGCCTCAACTTCTCCAACCAGACAGCAGCATTTAAAAGGTTAATGAACTGCAAGAGCAGATCAAAGAGGCAGATGTTCACTCCCCAATCCCTTTCAGTTCCCTTACCTAACCCCATTCTCTTCCTTAACCCTATCCCCTTTCCTACTCCCTCCCCTGCCCTAACCCTATCCCTTTCCCTAACCCACTCCTCTCCCCTAATCCTACCCCTTTCCCTGACCTCCTCCTCTCCTCTAATCCCATGTCCTTCCCTAACCCCATCTCTTTCCCTAACCCCATCCCTAACCCAATTCCCTTCTCTAACCTCATCCCCTTCCTTCCCTGACCCCGTCCCTTTCCCTAACCCTGTCCCCTTCCCTAACCCCATTCCCTTCTCTAACCCCATCTCTGCTCCTGCTCTGGCTCTTCCCACCTGTTCTGCTGCCACAGAAAGGGGGTCCCTGTGCTGCAGCAGGAGCCAGCAGCCTGGTTGCTGGGAGTCTTAGCAGCCTGAGCAGGATGTTTGCAACTACAGAGCAGCCCCATGGGCTGCCACTGTACTGGGATGGCTGACGTGGAACTGGGATGACCCTGCGGGAGGACACAGTGCTCCCTGAGCTCGAGGTCACCAAGAACCCACAGGGTGTTCTGATCAGTTTGTCAGAATCACTTGGTTACCCTCCTCTGCTTCCCAAGGATTCCAGACTGGATTTCTTTGGAAGCAAAGGGCAAAGGCTCTCCATGAGAGGGCAGGGACTGGGATGTGAGCAGAGAGGTCTTTGGTGGCCTGGTTGCCCCTCACTGGTGCCTCATTGGGGGCTGTTTGTTCCCCATGAGTCAGCCCCTGCTCCGCAGACGCTGCCGCTGAGAGCAGCTGCTCCTTTGGGAACATCAGCAATCTCAGCCTGACAGAATCAATCCCCAGCCAGTGACTGCCTCTCCCAGTCAGTGCCTGCAAAATGTCACTGGTTTTTTACACTCGGGATAATCATCGGGCTCCATAGGGCTCAGATTTAACTCCTCAGCTTCCAAAGCTTCACATCTACCCCAAATGGCAGCAAGTCAGTGGCACCTTCCAGCCTGGAGCACCCAAGACTTGGCCTAGGACTTCCACTGAAGGATTAGACAGCCCTACAAAACCCCTGAGAGGAGAAAGGGAATCTGCCAGGTGTCTGCACACAGAAAACTCACTGCTGGGACAAGACAAGGGGGCTGGGATCAAGCTCAAAGAGGGGAGATTGAGATGAGATCTGAGGCAGAAATCCCTCCTTGTGAAGGGGCTGAGGCCCTGGAACAGGTTGTGGCTGCTCCATCCCTGGCAGTGTCCAAGGGCAGGTTGGATGGGGCTCTGGGCACCCTGCTCTGGTGAGAGGTGTCACTGCCCCTGGCAGGGAGGTTGCTTGGCACTGAGGGAGCTCTGAGCTCCCTCCCAACCCAACTCGGTCTGGGATTCTCCACCCACAGCAGAGAGTTCAAGCCCTGGCAGCTTGACCCCACTGCCCAGCAGCTCTGCTCTGGGAAAGCTTCAAACAGCACCGACCCAAGGTGCTCTCGACGGTGCTTTGGATCCAGTTCACCACAACAGAGTGAAACCAGATTAAAGGATACACTTGAGTTCACATAAATAATCCCTCTAAAGAGAAAGGGCTGATAAACCCCGACGAAGCCCTGACTGCGCTGTCGCCGTCTCGCCACAGCTCTCAGCAGATCTTAGTGCTCCTCTCTCGGCCACATCTGGAGAACTACCCTATTATCTACAAAATCAAACCCAGCAAAAACCACAGTGACCCAGTTTGAAGCACAACAGCTTGTCTGGTTGTGACGGAGCCCCGAGCCAGCTGCAGCGCAGACTGTCCTGACCAGAGCCACAACACAAGTTCTTCTCCTTCAGCAGAGGGTGACGACGTTCTGTTCCCAACAAAACCAGTCAGGTTCTAGATGTTCAGCTCCTCTACAGACCCAGCAGCCCAGAGAGCAGCAAGGAGGAGAATGGGCCAGGAACTGGGGAGTCCAGTTTAGCTAGGTCACAGCTACTGGTTTTGTGATTTCTAAAGCTACTCAGAGTGACCTGAGGCTCCTCCCTTATCGCTGCTGGATCTCAGCTGGTGCTTCCAGCACAGGAAACCAGTTACAGAGAAGTCACTGGGACCTCACAGCTGGGTAACACTCATCCGGAACTGGAGTATGTGCTGGAGGTCTGGGGGTCCTGAAATGGCCCAAATTAGCTGCAAAACTGCTGGTGGCTCTTGGGGACAACTCAGCCAGAGCAGCAGATCATAGAAACCACAGGATCATTGAGGTTGGAATAAACCTCCAGGGTCATCCAGTCCAACCATCACCCCAAACCCACCTTGCCCACTGAACCCTGTTCCACAGGGCCACTTTGAAGGATTTGTTGAGCCCCTCCAGGGATGGCGACTCCTCACCTCCCTGGGCAGCCTGTTCCAGGGATCCCTCCACCCTCAGATTCAACAACTTTTTCCTTTCCAGCCTCACTCTGCCCTTTTCCAAAGCTTTAAACCAGGACCCCTCATCCTATCGTTCCCTGCCCTTGGGAACAGCCTTCCCCAGCCACCTTGTAGGACCTTTCAGAGGTTGGAAGGTTGCTCTCCTGAACAGCCTCAGCTCCCTCAGCCTGTCCCCACAGCAACATCGCACTGAGCTCTTGTGGATCATTAGGAGCAGCCAGTTAACAATGAACTTATCACAGAACCCAATGAGTTCTGCAGAAGTGAAGGGCCCCAGCCCTGCTGAACCCACAAACTCAAATGACTTGGTGTCTCCTGGAAAGAAAATACAGTCCCTGAGCTGGACCCCAGAGGTCCCCTGAATGAGACAGCCCCACTGACAATGTGGGAAACTCATTACAGGGAACAAACAACTTAGGTGTCACTGGCCACCTCCCACCCCTCCCTACAAGTCTTAAGCTACTTCCCAACTGCTGCTCTCCTGTGGGAAGGTAAACAGTCCTCGAGATGATCCCATACAGTCCTCAGGATGATCTCACAACCCCATAAAGGTGACCTGATGACCCCTTGGGGTGATCTCACAGCTCCCAGAGTGATCAAACCATCCACAGGGTGATCCCACCACCCCCAGGGTGATTCCACTACCCCTTGGGGTGATCTCACACCCCTTGGGATAAACCCACAACATTTTGGGGTGATCTCACAGCCCCTGGGGTGATCCCACCACCCCTTAGGGTGATTCCACAATCAACACTGGAAGGGGAAGTTCCAGCAGCAATTTGTGGGACTCAGCTGCTGGCTCAGGAGCGGGATGGGAGCTCCCAGCCGGTGCTGCATATCCAGTCCCACACAGCGGGAGCTCAGGACACAACCCCAGCCCAAAGCTGTTTCTCAGGCCCCTCCTGGAACTGCATCTGTTGATTCAGCCGCTGGTGTCAAGTCAAGCGGAGCCAGTGCAGTGTCCTGGAGAGGAACCAAGACCCCACAGCCTTCTGCTTGGAACCTCCCAAAGGGTTCCTGTTGGCCATGGACATGGTCTGCTCTGAGCTTCCAGAGCACGGGAAGGAAGCTGCTAGGAGGTGACCTGGGTGTCTTCATGAGGCCAAGGCTTCACCCACCAGCCTGCATAGGGCAGAACAGAGCAGTACCCAGCACTGGAAGCACCAGCAGTACCCAGGCAGAGCTGAGGCATCAGGGTTCTGCTGGGCAACACGGAGGAAACAAGGAGGCTGGGTTCAGGCTAAAAGAGGGGAGATTGAAATGAGATCTGAGGCAGAACACCCTCCCAGGGAGGGGTCTGAGGCCCTGGAACAGGTTGCCCAGGGAGCCTGGAGAAGAGAAGGCTCCAGGGGGACCTGACAGCAGCTTCCAGCACCTGAAGGGGCTCCAGGGAAGCTACAGAGGGGACTTATTGTGGGGGATCTGGTGCTGGGATAAGGGGGCTGGGTTCAGGCTAAAAGAGGGGAGATTGAGATAAGATCTGAGGCAGAAACCTCTCCCTGTGAAGGGGCTGAGGCCCTAGAACAGGTTGCCCAGGGAAGCTGTGGATGCTCCACCCCTGGCAGTGTCCAAGGCTGGGTTGGATGGGGCTGTGGGTACCTGGCCTTGTGAGAGGTGTCAGTGCCCATGGCACTGGGTTGGCATTAGGTGACCTCTGAGCTCACTTCCACCTCAAACCAGTCTGTAAAGAAATCTGTATGTCTATGAACAAGATCCCCCCTCAGTCTCCTGCTCTCCAGGCTAAACAGCCTCCGCCAGGCACTGCCCCCCAGCAGGCTTTAGGGTGCTCAGGCCACATCAGCTGGTGAAAGCGGAGCAGCATAAGCAGCACCACTGAGCCCAGCCTGGGTCACAGGAAACTCAACGCTCTCCCCGTCTGCTCCTCAGTCCCTCGTGTGATCAGCAGGCGAAGGAGAACCCGGTGAAGCAGACAGCGACTAGCCTGGCTGGGCTGATTCACACAGCCCCAGCCGTGTGAACGGCCCCTGAGCTTGGCCCCACTCCTTCCCATCCTACAGTAAATACTGGCCTGGAGCCACCGTGTTTCTCCCAGGGAGACTCCCAGCCTTGTTCTGGCACAAGGACAGTGGAGCAGCCGTTGCTGGGCTCCAGCTGTGGCTGTTTGCTCCAACTCACCTCCCGTCCCGCTGCCTCTCAGGTCCCTGAGGGACCCCAGCAGCACTTTTTCCCTGAGGTCCCAGCTCCCCAGAATGAGCTGTGCTCCATAAACTGACCTTGTCTGGGCTGTGAACCCTCTTTCAGGCCATTCCTACCTTTTAATGCCTTTCCCAGATGTGGGGGCTCAAGCAGCAACTGCCTGGAAAGCTGTTGTGGTGATGGGAGCTGTGAAATCTCTCCCCTGTCTGTGGGAAAGCAGAGAGCGCTGCCCCAAAGCTCAGGGAAACAAAGAGGTGTCAACTCATTTCACAAACAAATAGCAATATCCAGAAGCATCAAATCCCAGAGCAATGGGAAGATGAGATCCTACCAACAAGAACAAACACTTCATGCCCATCCTGCTGCCGCCTCTCTGTCCTACCCCACTTCCTCACAGAAAGGTGGATCAGAACCTGGAATGGACTGCCCAGGGCAGTGGTGGAGTCCCCATCCCTGGAGGTGTTGAAGACAGACTGGCTGTGGCCCTTAGTGCCCTGGTATGGCCACTGGGGTGATGTTAGCATCTGGCCTGGGCTGGCTGAGCTCAGAGGGCTTTTCCAGCCTCAATAACGGTGATTCTGTGATGTTTCAGTAGGCAGCAGGGCAGCCTGGTTCGCCCCAGCCTTCCTCCAGATGCCAGCGTGTTCTCAGCAAAAGGCTTCTCTAAGAGCTGCCTTGAAGAGCAGCCCTGCAGGGGCACTACCAGCGTTCAAGAAGAAGTGGGAAATATAACAAAAATAAAAGTCACTCTCTACCCATTTCAGAGCTCTGTAGTGACCAAGGAGAGCCCTGGCGGCTCCAGCTGAGGCTCCTACCCTGGTTCTGTGGCGGCTTTCCTGACCTCAGCAGCACAACAGCCCTTGTTTTGCTGTGAAAATTTAACCAGACTGCCAGAAGCCAACGTTTTGTCACCGAGGAGCCAGGATTCTTCTCGGAGCTGATAACGCTGGCGGGGCGCTTGCACAAGGAGCAGCAGTTTAGCCCTTGCACAACGTGGAGAGGTTCAGCGTCACCTGCTGCAGGATGTCCCATGACTCTGCAAAACAATCACTGCGAAGCCAGCTGGGAGGCAACTAAGGGAGAAAAAAACCTGCCCAGGCCAAGTCAAAGGTCTTTGAGGGCTGAGAAGCACATGGGTTTACTACGAGAGGTCAACAACTTCCACTCCACAGCATGAAGCAGCTGCCAGCTCTCCACCAGAGCCCTCCACTGTCTCCACACAGGGACAGGGGCAACTCCTGCAGCCACCCACAGTTAAACCTTGGAGGGCACAAACCCCAACAGTGCCTTCAGAGCTCAGCTAGGTTTTAAAAGGAGCCAACCTAGGAGGAAGGTTTTAATTTCACACAACGGCTCAGAGAAAAGAAAGTTTCTTGTAGGGCTTGAAGCAGAGCTGAGCTGTTCAACTGCTGCCCCACAAAAACAAGCCCTTCCCTTGGGTTTAACCACTTGAAGAGTGAAAGAAAAACTTAGGAGGGCAGAGCCTGGTACCAATGGTGTGGGTGACTCAGGCTTGAAACTGATGAGAAGGGGCAACCGATGAGAAGGGACTACCAGTGAGAAGTGGCTATGAGGAACCTATGAGAAGCAGCTGAGGGAACTGGGGTTACTGAGTCTGGAAGAGAACGGGCTGAGAGGAGACCTTCTTGTTCTCTACAGATACTTCAAAGGAGGTTGCAGCGAGGCTGATGCTGGTCTCTTCTCCCAAATTCCTAATGATAGGATGAGGGGAGGTTTAGATTGGATCTTAGGAAGTTCTTTCCTGAGAGAGTGGTTGGGCACTGGAACAGGCTGCCCAGGGAGGGGGTGGAGTCCCCATCCCTGGAGGGGTTTAAAAACTGAGCAGCTAGATAGAGCACTTGAAGCCATGGTGTAGGGGTTAGGGAAATGCTGAGATGAGGGCTGGGCTGGATGATCCTGGAGGTCCTTTCCATCCACGATGATTCTGTGATTCTATGACAACCAGTAAGAAAGGGTCAACCAGTAAGAAGGGACAAGCAGTGAGAAAAGGCAACCGGTGCTGTTGGAGAAACCAAATACCTTTGTTTCAGAGGCTGGTTGCAACAGGATTGAGATGGGGGCCAGCTGTGTGAACCCTGCACTACTGTTCTGCACAACTACCCCATCACCAGTGCAGCTCCACAGCCAGATGGCCGGTGGCTGGTTGGGGCTGGGTGCTGCGGGTGTGACACTGGCAGGAGCTGGGGAGGGAAAGGAAAAGCAGAGAGAAATTCCTGGCAGCACCAGCCACTCCTGCTGGCACAGCCCTGCAGCCCCAGCAGGGCTTTATAAGGAAATGTCTTGGATGAAACTGCCTGTCCTCGTGTTACAGAGGGGTTTGGATGCTGCTGCAGATGCTCTGCCGTGCGGTTATTCTTAGCAGAAACAAAACGTCCCCCAGGCTGGTTATTCTCCGCACAAACATCCCCCATGGATGAAGGAAAGAAATCATCCCCTGGGTTTGGAGCTGCTGGAGCCAAACTCGAGGGGACTAAGGTTTAAGCAGCTCTTAGTTGGGATGTGGTGGTTCCCTGTTCATCCAGGCTTTTCCCAGCCTGTTTGATGGGTCAGATCTGCCAGGAACAAACCCAAATGCCGAGAATCGATGAGGTTTCATCATCAGGCTCCCGTAACGCTCCCATGGGAGGTTTCCAAGGAAAGTTCAAGTTCTTAATCTGTTTGTACTGGGAGTGCCTGTTCCTTCTCGATCGATGACTGACTGCACGTGGTGCAGGACCCATCACACACACAGAGTCCAGAATCCTAAACATCCACTCAAGGTCTGGTTCTTCCAAAGCTGCAGAATTCCAGCACTGCTGCCCCTGTCCTGCTGCAGCTCAGGCTGGATGCATCAAGCTCAGGATTACAGCAAAAGATGCTGAGGAATGGGGTGAATTTGCTGTGTTTTGGGGTTTTTTCTGCTCAGACAAAGGTTGGATGTGGATTATCCACCTCCAGCAGATCATTACCGGGAACAGGTGAAGGTGAGGAAAGCACGAGGTAGAAAGCAGGGTCCAACTCGAGGTTTGGAAACCTGGAACTCCAACTATCTGCTGAATAATCTGGTTCTTACTGACCCTTTACCACACGATTTCCCCACTGAGCTGCGAGAGGGGTGACACCAACACCACTGGTCTCCAGGGCTGGACTGGCAGAAGAGCTGAATTCCTCAGAAAAAGCAGCTTACGGAGCAGCTCCTGTGTCCACAGAGAAGAGAAACCCAAACAAGGAGGTTTCTGCAGACTGAGACTTAAAAAACAACAACTTTCCTTTCAGATTTTGAACCCAAATAGCTGAGAGCCTCAGAGCAAAGTGCAACAGCCCTTAGTCAGGGGAATGGCATTCGGGGATTCCAGATGGATTCCAGGGAAGTGCAGCAGGAAGCAGCTGAGAGCTGCTGATATCCGTTTGATTGGACTAAGAATGAACAGGATTGCAGTGAGTGGGGGCTGCCTCTACCAGTAACAAAGGGGTCTGCTGGCTGAAGTCACCTGCAGACAGTTGTAGGATTCAAAAGTGAAGCAAACCTGAGGAAAAGGAGCTGGTGCAGAGGAGCAGAGGAATGTTGGCGCCAGGGCTGAGGAATGTGAGAGCCAGTCCAGACACAGCAGCTCCATGTGCACCCTGTGCTGGGCTGGGAAAGCAGCTGGAAATACGTGAAGTGGGTGTTGTTTGGGCACACTGAATTGAATCTGGACTTAAGGACCCTAAAGAACCAGCAAACCTGCCTAAAGGACACTCTGCTCCTCCACAGCTTGAGAATCCAATGGGATGCAGAGAAGAGATGGAGGGGTTGGACCCTAGAAAGAAATCAGCTACAAAAACAATCCACAGTTAGATCATTCCAGCTAAAAGAATCATGGAGTCATCAGGGCTGGGAAGGACCTCCAGGATCATCCAGTCTAGCCCTCATCCCAACATCTCCCTAACCCCTACACACCATGGCCTCAAGTGCTCTAGCTACTCCGTTTTTAAGCCCCTCCAGGGAACTTCTTCCTAAGATCCAATCTAAACCTCCCCTGATGCAACTTGAGGCCATTTCCCTCAAAGGGAGATTGAAGAGTTTTTACAAGGAACTCCAAGTGACAGGACAAGGGGGCTGGATTCCAGCTGAAAGAGGGGGGATTTAGGTCAGATCTTGGGAAGAAATCCCTCCCTGTGAGGGGGCTGAGGCCCTGGAATAGGTTGCCCAGGGAGTCTGGAGAAGAGAAGGCTCCAGAGGGACCTTAAAGCAGCTTCCAGCACCTGAAGGGGCTGCAGGAAACTTTGAGAGGGACTTTTACCAACAGACTCTGGTGCTGGGACAAGGGGGCTGGGTTCAAGCTCAAAGAGGGGAGATTGATATGAGATCTGA
Source organism: Phoeniculus purpureus (assembly GCA_028565055.1). NCBI lineage: Eukaryota > Metazoa > Chordata > Aves > Bucerotiformes > Phoeniculidae > Phoeniculus > Phoeniculus purpureus. The sequence continues at coordinate 10,938 of JAOXOE010026350.1, forward strand.
AGCAGAAACACCCCCCTGTGAGGTGGCTGAGGCCTTGGAACAAGTTGTCCAGGAGGTTGTGGGCTGCTCCATCCCTGGCAGTATCCAAGGCCAGGTTGGATGGGGCTATGGGAGCTCTGAGCTCCCTCCCAACACAACCCAGTCAGAGATTCTCTGATCCAGCCCTCTCATCCATTTGCATTTCAAACAGACTGAATTTCACTGAAAGACCAGATCCTTTCCCCTCTCTGTCTGCAAGTTCACACAGGACTGCTCTGCTCTTCCCGTCAGCCCATGAGCAGGGGTTTCTTATCGACCAGAAAAGGTTTCCTTTCAAACAACCCCCCACCGTGAGCATTTCTGCTCATCCACAGCAAAGCCCTACAGCTCAAGGTTCACCGACCACGTGGGATCCTGTCAGCAGTGCCGGAGCCCTGTGGGTTTCTACAAAACCAACCTAATTCTGCTAACTTGTGAGCTGCACCTTAGATGTCACCACACGGGTTCAGCAAACAGAGATGGGGAAGGTCTGCATGCCCACAGAAACATCGCGTTTGCTCAACCACATGAGGCTCACCTGGCTCCTCAGCACTGGTGGGCTGCGTCTGACACCATCACGGGGAGAACGTAGCTCTGGAAATGGCCCCAAGGGCACTGAACCAGCCTCTGGGTTGGGTTGAGAAAGATATTTGAGCTCCTCACGTGCAGCTGCTGCCCCAGCACTGCCAGGTCCCCACTAATCCATGTCCCTCACCTCACATCTCCAGGGCTTTGGGACCCTTCCAGACATGGGGATTCCCCCAGTGACCTCCAACGCTCTGCAGCCAGGGCTCTTCCAAAACATCCCGACTGTTATCCCAAGTGATGGAGCAGAAGAAGCCAGGCTCTGCCCTTTGCTGAGGGAGGCTGGCCGGCTGTGCAGGTGGAGCACGGGGGAGGGCAGGAAGGACACAGAACCAGAGCCAGCAAGATCTGACTCAGCAACCCTCAACCCCCCCTCCACTGCCACCTCCTTCCATGATCTCAGATCTTGCAGCAGAAAGGGTAAAATTCACTTTCTAAATGAGACAAGGAGCTGGGGATGGGTTGTTCCACTCTGCTGGACACAGAATACCATTAGCATGGGGTGTATGGGGGAAGTTGCAGATCAAAGATCCCACAGCAAGTCATCCCCAGCTGAGTGGGGGCTGCAGAAAACCCTTGAGGAGCTCAGTGTGGGAGGGGGCTGAAGGACAGGAAGGCTCGCGTCACCCAGCACCACAAAGGTGTCAAAGGACAGACTCTCACCCCTGGCTGTCAGCACCAGCCTGACCCTGAGCTCTGCAGACCCCATGCTGTGTCCTCCCCTCAAAACAGCTTCAAAAATCCCACAGAAGTTTAACTCTCTCCCTCCCCCCCCCCAAATAACAAGAAAACATGACATGCTGCCATTTCAAAATAGAAGGATTTTTCCCCTGGAAAGGAACAGAAGCAGCATCCCAGCTGCCAGCTGCTGGTCCAACCAGAGAGGCCACCACGAAGCAAAACCCATTGGCTCTCTCTGTTTTTCCGCTCCCTAATATTCACCCACACAGGGATTTATGAGCCACTCTGAAGCACAGTCAAGCAAATCCCCAGGGAAATCACGTGCCAGCACAGTGGGTTCAAGATGAGGAAACTTTCCAATGTCTTCCTGAGCAGAGAGGTGATCACCAGGCTGCACTAAGAGCTGACATCCTGCTTGGTTGGCTGCCAGACACTGACCCAACCAGCAGCTCATGGAGCCTCCAGTCACCTCTTCCCAGTTATTTGTGTTCTGAGTTGGTGCTTGGAGGCTCCAACAGTCTAAAGGAACTTTGGAGTGTGGGGGCAGAAGGGCAGAGAGGAGTTCCAGAACCACAGCAGAGGAGATTTGAACTCACACTGGTTAGAAATTTGTGTTTGTACAACACAGCCAGGACAGGAACCTCTGGACAGGAGGAAAAAGTTCTGGAGTCTGAGGAATCCCTGGAACAGGGGCTGCTCAGAGAAGCAGTGGAGGCCCCATTGCTGGAGCCATCCAAGGTCAGACTGGATGGGGCACTGGGCAACCTGGGCTGGGGAGTGATGGCCCTGCTTGCTGCAGGGGGAGTGAACTGGATGCTCTTGGAGTCCCTTCCAACCCTGTGATTCTATGATTCTGTCTGCTCTGCAGCTGCAAGCAGCCATCAGGCCTCCCAGGTTCTGTTCTCCCCCAGGATGTTCCCTCCCAGAGCTCCTAAACCCTATGAAATTGCCCGTGGAGTCGGTGCAGCAGCTGCTCTCCTCATGGGGAAAACTTGTGCCCAGGGGCCGAGGCAGTGGGAAGCTCCCCAGAAGCTGGCGGTGAGGTCGGGTATGAAACGGCCCCTTATTTAGACAATTTGAAAAGAAAAAGATCCCAGAGGGCCACTAGGGCTGGGAATTTGCATAATGGGCAAGCGCTTCCATCTTTGCTTACCTAACAGGAGAGGAATCCTGTCTGTCAGTCAGTCTAGACTGTGGTGGTGAGTCCAGGGGACAGAGGAATCTCCTGGCCAGAAATAACAGCTTGGGCAGGGCAGGGCAGGGCGCTGCCATCTGCCGACGTGGGACAGTGAGCTACAACAAACTTGGGGGTTTTGTGGGCAAATCCAGCTTGAATTTGCTCTGCAGAGCTGGGCATGGTGTGAGGAGCAGCTAGAAATCCATCCTCCTCCTCCTCCTCACAAGGCCAAGGTTGACCACCCCATTCCTGGAGGTGATCAAGGCCAGGTTAGACAAGTCCTGGGCTGCAGCACCAGAAGCAGGGACAGTCGGTCGAGGGAGGGGATTCTCCCCATCTACTCTGCATTGGTGAGACCCCACCTGCAGTACTGGGTCTAGTTCTGGAGTCCCCAACGTTAGAAGGACACAGAACTCCTAGAAAGTGTCCAGAGGAGAGCAACTCAAATGCTCAGAGGGCTGGAGCACTTCTCCTCTGAAGCACTTCACCTGGGAGAAGATGAGGCTCCCAGGTGACCTTCTAGCAGCTTTCCAGTCCTTGAAGGGGGCTACAAGAAAGCTGGGGGAGGGCTTTTGACAGAGGTGGTAGTGAGACGACAAGGGGAAAGGGTTCCAGACTTGAAGAGGGAAGATGGAGGTTGGACATAAGGAACAAATTCTTTGCTGTGAGGGTGGGGAGATGCTGGAACAGGTTGGCCAAGGAAGTTGCAGCTGCCCCATCTCTGGCAGTGTTGAAGGCCAGGCTGGTTGGGGCCCTGAGTAACCTGCTGTAGTGAAAGTGTCCCTGCCTGTGCAGGGCGGTTGGAACTGGATGATCTCTGAGGTCCCTTCCAACCTGGGCAACTCTATGATTCTTCCAAGCGCTTCAGGGAGAGCTGCAAGGACTGGTGTCCTCACAGTCCTCCTGTCCACGCACTCCTCGCTCCACTGGGCTGCCCAGACCGCCCCGACTGCTGGGGCTGCAATCCAAGCGGCAGTGGCGTGACAGTGTCTCATTAAATGTGTCTGTGATTTCGTATGAAAAGGTCAGGACGTACCAACCTTCCCATCTCAGTTGCTTCACAGCACTACACGGCTGAACAGAGACCTCTGCAGCTCACACAGCTCCTTGCAGCCAGTCACTGTGATTCTTTTTATGGATGTGCTCCTGTGTGACTTGGTCTAGGTGATCCTGCTGTGGCAGGGGGATTGGACTGGATGATCTTTCGAGGTCCCTTCCAATCCCTAATGATTCTATGATTCTCCCTCAGCTGGGCTTTTCTGGATCAGATGCCCATCAAGGCACAGAGCAGTGTTCTGACCCACGGGTTCCACCTCTGAGTGATCATTCCTCACCTACCCAACTCCTCCTCTTCCCCCAAAGCAGCATCAGCCTTACTCCAGGATCTCCCCAAAGCCCCCACGGGGATGTCAGATACCCCTGAAAGGGGGAGGTTTGAACCCACATTCTCGCTGCCCTTCCACCCCACCACTCACAGACACGATGCTCCTTCTCCTCTGTGAAATCAGCACCTTTGGTCTAAGGATCACAGAATCCCAGAATGACTGGAAAAGCTGGAAAAGCCCTCTGAGCTCAGCCAGACCAGGACCTAACATCACCCCAGCGGCTGCACCAGGGCAGTTAAGGGCCACAGCCAGGTTGTCCTTCAACACCTCCAGAGACAGGGACTCCACCACTGCCCTGGGCAGTCCATTCCAATCCAGGCTCTGATGCCCCTTTCCAGGAAGAAGGGCTTCCTGACATCCACTCTAACCCTCCTCTGGCAGCTTCTAGCCCTGCCCTCTCATCTTGGTGCTTGTTGCCTGGGAGAAGAGGAGCCGGACCCCCACCTGACTATAATCTCCCTTCGGGAGTTGGAAAGAGGGAGAAGGTCCCCCCCGAGTCTCCTCCAGGCTAAACACCCCCAGCTCCCTCAGCCTCTCTCCATCAGCCTTTCCCTCCAGTCCCTTCCCCAGCCTCACTGCTCCTCTGGACCTGATCCAGCCCCTCAATCTCTTGCTTGAATTGATGGGCCCAGCGTTGCACCCAGGACTCGAGGTGTCCTCAGTGCCCAGTACAAGGGAAGAACAACGTCCCCAGTCTTGCTGGCCACACTAGTGCTGATCCAAGCCAGGATGCCATTGGCCTTGTGAGCCACCTGGACACCCTGCTGGCTCAGGTTCAACCAGTTGTCACCTAGTACTGTAGGTCCCTCTCTGCCCAGCCGCTTTCCAGCCATCCCCAGGGTAAGCACAGACACTATTCTCAGCGCCGGGTTCATCCTCTCCCCAGGGTTCAGCTCCTCTCCCCCACTGGCATTTCATAACGGGGACAGGAAATACAGGGTTTCACAAAAGGGACTTCTGAGGCCCCACGGGAAGCCGTCAGACCAAGAACTGCATAGAAAGAGGGGAGTGACCAGAGAAAGGGGGCACGTCCACTGCTCATGTACTGCCACCCTGCACCCTGCTGGGAGACTTCCAGCAGGAGAGTGCTTCAAGCACCAACTGACACCAGGTCCCTAAATCCTAGTGAGGAGATTTCTAAGCATTTCCCAGGAGCAGCTGCACTGGAATGGCAGCATCTGGTGACCATTGGGGAAGTGATGGATAACTGGGATGTGAGTAAAGCCACCAGCACAGTGTCAGTGAGTGGTGCCGTCCCCACAGCAGGTGTGGATGGAGACTTGGGAGAAGATCCATGAAGACAAGGTTATGCCAATCATTAAATCAGTTAGGTTGGAGAAGATCTCTGAGACTGGGTTCAACTCTGATACAAACTGCCTCAACCCACCCTAAACCCTGTCCTTGAGCTCCAGAGCTCCCTGACTGTGAAACACAGCCAAGGACGGTGATTCAACTCCCTCCCTGGGCAGCATGTTCCAAGGGCTGAGGGCCCCTTTCAGGGAGAAGTTCCTCCTCAGGGCCAACCTCACCTTGCTCTGGGGCAGTTTGAGGCTGTTTCCTCTGGTCCTGTCCCTTATTCCTTGTGAGAATAGACCAACCTCCAGTCAGGCAGCTGCAGACAGCAAGAAGGTCTCTCCTCAGCCTCCTCCTCTCCAGACTGACCTCACCTAGCCCCCTCAGCTACTCCTCACAAGGTTGGTTCTCCAGCCCCTTCCCCAACCTCATTGCCCTTCTCCAGCCCCTCAATGTTCTTCTTGCATCGAGGTGCCCAAGACCACCCCCAGTACTTGGGGTGAAGTCTCACCAGTGCCCAGTACAGTGGGGCATTCCCTTCCCTACTCCCGCTGGCCACCGCAGTGCTGATCCCAGCCATCGCAGAGGACTTTTTAGGAGAAGGAGAGAGTGGAAACAGCCTGGTGAAACACAAAGTGGGCTGAAACACTGGGAATGGAGCTACCGAGTGGTTCTGTGCTCTGAGCTCCCACAAAGCTCTGGGGCAATTTCCAGCAGCACAGCTGATATCTAGCTTATTTCTCCTCTGGAAGAAGTCATGGGGTTTTACTCACCCTGCTGCTTCATTAACTGCAGATCAGTAATGACGGGACCAGTGAGTCAGCACTAGCAGACGATGCTTTAGTGCTGATGGTTTGCTCAGGGGTGATTGAAACCAGTGATTTAATATTTTTAATGGAATAGAAGGTGATTTGTGTCCTCAGCAGAACAGACACCGATCATGATGGCTACCACAGACTTCCAGGAACCAACAGCTTCAGCAGCATCGCTCTGAAGCCAAAGATGAGATGAAACAGTACAGGAGTAGTGACCTCCACAGTTCAGATCAGGTGCTGGATCTGCTGCCCTCAGCCCTGACCGCTCTGCTTTGAGGGCAACACAGGACCTCTGCAGCATCTCCTACCCCAGCACAGAGTAAACCAACCATTACAGCAGCACCTCCAGCATCTCCTGGACACACGAAGCTGGTTACCATGGACAGACAGCTCAGCAAAGGTGAGACGAGAAGGGAACTGACCTTCACTGGCTGGCTGCTCCCAACAAGAGCAAAATTTCCCCCCACACCTCACACCTTCTGACTAAGAGGGACAACGTCTTCTCTGGAATCCAGAGGCCTTCTGTCCTCATCAAGGAGGTGGATTACTGTTACATAACAAGCAGAACGTGGTTCCTCGTGGGCAGCGAGTAATCACCAGCCTTTGTCTGGGAACAGCAGCAGGGAACAGCCTGAACATCGCAGGGGTGTTACGGGCCACAGCATCGCCCTGCTGTGGCAGGCAGAACGGAACCACCAGAAGAAGGCAGATGAACAATGACCTGACACCGCGGAGCTTCGCAAGGGTACGGCTGTTCTCACCTTCTTACTGCAGCGGAGCAGTTTCGGCTGCCGTCTCGGAGATCCTGCTGCTGGGGACGCCGGGTCTGAGTCCTTCTGGAAAGGAAAAGGGGATTTTTAGGGGATGTTTTGTGGATCAGTGTTTTATAAGTGAAGATATTGTTTGGAATCAAGGGTTTGACTCCACTGGTTGCAATTTGATCACAGGAGTATCAACAAACCTCCCTGGTTCCAATGTTTGGAAAGGATCACTGTTTTGCCTGGATTTGACGGTGTTTACAAGCACCCACCAGATCCTGATTGCTGTGGGTTTGAGAAGGAAAATGTGGGACCTGGAGGCCATGCATGTGGCACATGGAACTGGGGAGAACTCAAGCTCCAGCTGCTGGATGAGAGCTCAGAGAGTTCATCTGTTCTAGATTTCCCTGTGGTTTAACTACCGGACCACAGGCAACGGACACTGAGGGCCAGAGACCCCATGATGGGAGAGGGTCTGCACCTTGGTGGGTTTGGAGGATGCTGCAGAGCCAACGAAGCCAGCAGAGTCCTGAGCCAACAGGTTCAGTTCACAAGAAATAAACTCCAACAAAACAAATAAATCAAATCAATAAAAAGGTCTAGGAATGAGCTGGCCTGGAGAAAACCCTAAAACTACCCTAACAGTGTTTCGGTTGCTTGTTGGCAGCGGGCAGGACATCCTCCTCCTTCCTGCTTACCAGTAAGACATTGCTCAACCCTCCTCCGGTCACCCCCAGCTCACCAGTGCAAGCGGCTGTGCGTGAACGCGAGGGATTCATTCCAAGAATCCCTGGGAGCTGAAATCCAACCCTGCTTGTTTTCTCCACTCAGCTGTCTGAACACAAACAAGTTTCTTTTGTTTTTTTAAAGGAGTCAAACCCACATCAGTCCCTCTCTGCTGGGCTTTAGGCAGCTGCTAGCCTCGTCCCTTTCACCTCCGATTTCAGTAAAGCAAAGAGTGGGGAGTTTGGCCAAACAAATCCTCTTTAAATCAATATTGATGGGGTTTTCTTTAAAGAGAACAGAGGCCAAACCAGAGGGGTGTGTGCCAGCAGCAAAGAGGAAACAAACTCTTCCTACGAAACAGCAGAACTCTGTTACGTCAGGAGCCCAAGAACAGCAGGGAAAAGGATTAAAACACTTTGCAAACCCTCCAGAGGCAGAGCCAGCAGCCCCAAGACTGCAGTTGGCCCCCAAACATTGCTCCTGGTCCAGCACCATTGATCCATCCTCCCCTCCCAGCTCCATCCTCCTGGAGGTGCTGCTTCAAATGAAGCTGCTCCTGATAACTCAGAGTCTGTGCTGAGCTTCTGCCTCCCAACTCTTCCACCTGCAAGCGATTTCAGGGCATGAAAAATGAAATAAATTAGGGTTTCTAAACTGCAAACAGATTGAAGCAGCAGTAGCTCAGCCCTGTAAGGTCTGCACAGCTGCTGAGGTGCCTCTGGTGCTCTGTAAGGGCTGCTAAATGTCCAGGTGCTGCAGGATTCAGCCAGCACCTCCAAGCTGCAGAGAACTCAGGGCCTGCTGTACAGACAAAGCAGCCGACCCCAAATCTATCTTTGGACTAAACGGAGCCCTGAAGCTGTAACTGCTTTGCTGGAAAGCTGGAACGATGATGCAGAGCCCTGATATTTGTTTGTCTTCCTTGAGCTCAGTTAATGCACAGGCCCTGATGGCTCTTTTCTTCTGCTTTGCTTTGGCATTAACAGTGACACAGGGACCCCGGGACAGCCTGCTGGATCCCATCTGTATTTCATGTGGCCCCATGTGGAGGGCTGTTCATGCTGCTGCAGCCACTGCTACCACAGGAGCGTTCCAGAACCACCGCAGAACCTCAGCAGTCAACCCTGAGCAGCTCCCACTCCACCACCCCAGTCCCTGCCACTACCCTACACCTTTAACAGGGACATTTAACACCTTTTGGGCTCAAATACTGGGTTAGAGCCTCTGCAAAGGGAGCTGGAGAGGAGCAGCAACTTCGCTGGTGGAGGGAGGTACTTGTTAGGCTGAACTCAGAGACAGCGCTGCTGCAGGAGTTGCCTCTTGCTCCTTCTCCTGTCTGCAGCTGGTGCCAACTCCAAACGCTGCCTGCTGACCATCACAGAGCCCTTTAGGTTGGAAAAGACCTTTCAGGATCATTGAGGCCAACCATTAGCCCAACCACTGCAAACTCAGAGCCTGAAGCTCCAGCTCTACATTGACTTTGAAGCACCTCAGCAATCCTCCTGCCCAGGTTTTTGAAGGGGGAGTTAACACAAGGGGGACACTCTGCAGCAGGGGAATTAAAAAAAAGCCCCAACCCTACAACTTTCCAGCCCAACACAAGACCATTGCTGACTTTTCTGCAGCAGCCAGTTGCTTGTTTACAGCCTTGAAGAACCCAACTCCAGGGACTGGTCTGTTCTTGCTCAGACAGGGAAAACAAGGCTGACCTCAGCTGGCTGGAACAAACTCTGCCCCCTGTTTCCTTCCCAGTTTCTCCCAGTACAAAGGTAAAGAACACGATCCGCAGCAGCGTGACCCAGCTCGCCGGGCGAAGCATGACCACGCGCTCCTGTGTGCTGACAGCGAAAACAACACCTTGAGAGCCAAGGGGGTAAAACTAACTGAGCTGCTGGTGTCAGGCTACAGCAGCCAGTGTTCCCCAGCTTCTCTGCTCCCCCATCTCCCCACCAACCTGTTCCCTGCAGCCAACAAGCTGCTGCCCTTTCCCCTGGCTGGACCATGCCTGGCAGCACTTGCTGAGCAGCTAAGAGCCATTGTGCAGGATGCAAAGCACCTCTACCACCCTCATTTGTAAGAGTGACTTGTCAGGGGGCTTTGTCACAGCAACCCTGGCTGTGTTTGGACCTTCTTGCCTCACAGCCTGCTTGCCACAAGCCCCTGCTGCAGGCTGTGGAGGGCCCAGCACTGTAAGTTATACCCTGCCGTGGGCAGCAAGGAGGGGAATTCCTCCCTGAGCTAACTGGAAGCAGCAACAGTTGGTAATGCAAAGCATCTCACAGGGCTTCAGAGTCTGAAGCTGCCAACAGTCCCTCAAAGCCAGGGCAAGGCTCAAAGGCAGCCAGATCATCCAAGGCAGCCCAGCAGAAACCCCACGGTGCCAGGAACTTGGTGGGAGGCAGAGGAGCCTTTTCCACAAGCCCCGTCCAGCTCAGCAGCAGGAGGAACTTGCTGCACTTCCCTCGGATGCTCCAGGATCCGGCTGATGCCATCAGCTATTCCAACTGCAGTGGATAAAATGTTCTATCACAGAATTATTGAGGCTGGAAAAGACCTCTGAGATCATCAAGTCCAACCTATGATAAGATTAGAGAGAGCTTAGGGGTATGAGGCTGAGATCCTCACCGTCCTGATGGCTGGCTGCATCAAGATCTTCAAAGCCTGCTTCAATAAGTGAAAAACACATGAAAACACGAAAAGGAGAGAAAGCCCCAAGATGCTGCATTTATAGGGTGAACAAACCTTGGGAATGAAGGTCACAGTGCAACAGACTGGACACTGAGCTGGGCTTTTACACTGGGAACTAGACTAGAGCTGCCCTGTGGCTCTAAGCCTGACTCCAGCCTGCAGGCTGCTGCTCCTCTGGCTCTCAGGGTTCAAAGATCTCAGCCTTCCGGGGCCAGTCAGAAAGGGACAGACTTTGCAGCAGGAGCTACTGTGACAGGACAAGGGGTGATGGTTAAACATCAAGAAGGAGATTCAGACTGGAGAGAAGGAAGGGAGTTTTGATGCTGAGGGTGAGGAGAGCATGGTCCAGGCTGCCCAGAAAGGAGGAAGAAGCCACATCTGTTCTAGGTCAGGTCAGACCTTGGAGCTCTGAGCAATCTGCTCTGCTTCGGTAATGTCCCTGCTCACTGCAGATGAGCTCTGAAGGTCCCTTACACCCAAGCCAGTCAGTGATTCTATTGTGTGATTTTGAGCACTTCAGGACACTCAGCACCAGCCCCTGACTATTTGTGAAGGGCAGCCTAGATGTTGCTGTTCCCAAAGAGATCCCTGCTCTGACAGCAGCAGTGGGGCTGGGATGGAGCTCTGGCCTTCTCCAAGGATGAGGCGACTTCATTGAGCACGAACAGTTCATGGCAAATGAAGCTGTCAAGAGGCAAACCAACTGCTTTTGAGATGCCGAGTGCATCCCTAAGGGAGGTGCTTGGGAGTTGGAACACCCTGTACCCTGTAGCTAAATCAAAGCCTCATCAGCAGGTCCTGTTGCACACCAGGGAACGCAGGGAACCTTCAGTTCCAGAAGGACACAGAACTGCTTGAGAGAGTCCAGCACAGAGGTGATGGAGTGGAGCATCTCTCTGAGGAGGAAAGGCTGAGGGAGCTGGGGCTGTTGAGCTTAGAGAAAAGGAGCCTGAGGGGTGACCCCATGAATGTTGATCAATATGGAAAGGGTGGGTGTCAGGAGGATGGAGCCAGGCT
>JAOXOE010026351.1:0-22080 GCA_028565055.1 Phoeniculus purpureus
AACTTCTAGAAAACAATGTGGATGTGTTCCTGTGTGACTTGGTCTGGGTGATGCTGCTGTGGCAGGGGGATTGGACTAGATGAGCTTGTGTGGTCTCTTCCATTCCTAATGATTCTATTATTCTATCCCCCTGCCACAGCATGATCACCTAGACCAAGTCGCACAGGAACATATCCAGGTGGGTTTTAAACATCTCCAGTGAAGGAGACTCCACAAGTCCCCTGGGGAGCCTGTTCCAGTGCTTCATCACCCTCTCTGTGAAGAAATCCCTTCTGATATTTATATGGAACCTCCTATGTTCCAGCTTATACCAATTGTCCCTTGTCCTATCAGTAGATAACATTGAGAAGAGCCTGGCTCCATCCTCCTGACATCCACCTTTCACATATCTATAAACATTAATGAGGTCACCTCTCAGTTTCCTCTTCTGCAAGCTAAATTTTAGAAAGTAACTTGCTGTTTCTATTGGTATGTCTATAGTAATACTTGCTTTCGTACTTTCATCTGCTGTCTGTGGAACATCTGACTAGGGTGAGCTCAAAGCTTCTGTTTCATTTTGGTTTAGATTTGATAATATTAGTAACCACATCTTGAATGGACTTGTCACTACTATAAGATTATCATGTTGTGCATTTTTAGATAAAATGCTATAAAAATAAAGAAGATGTGTAAGTTGTACACTTGCTTTCAAATAGATCACCTTTTTCTTGGATTACATCAGGTTTACCTCAACAATACCTGGAATAGTTTAAATAGTTTAAATCTCTTTAGCAGTTTCCATCTCATTTCTTGAAAATATTTTACAACTGTGTATACATACCTACCTATACTGTATGTATTTGAGAAACAGAGCAGATAATAGCTACCTGACCCAATTATTATTTTAAATAACAAAACATTAATAAAACCATAAAGGTCTAAAGATCAAGATGTGAAAGGTTTTGAGCAAGTTGCACAGTTGGAAGTGAACGAAAGCTTTCAGAAATAACGTCTTTTCATGGCATTTGGCATAGCAGCAAAAATTAAAGCTGAGTGAAATGAGATAATTTGGTTTGGTTCAGAGGCTTAATAGGAATGGCATTGCCTGGAACAGCACATTGCAGACAAGAAAGTTACCTATTTAAAACCCAGCTGCTCCATTTTTCCTATTCTGGAGCATCTTAAAATTACATAAAATGGTTACTACTGCTGTTGAGAACTATCACTTTAGTGCTTCCCTTTCCTATCAATAGAAACACCACCTTGAGTTCCTAGGCATCACACAAACAAAATAATTTATGTTGGAGTGAGCTCTGGAGCTTATGTAGTCTGACTTCCTTCTTAAGGCCAGTCTAAACAAGGTTTCTCAGAACCTTGTCCAGTCTTGGTTTGATTATCTCTGAGTATGGAGATACACAGCTGCTAGTCATCCTTTTTCAGTGCTTCACTACCCTTATGGTACAAAAGTTCTTATTTCTAATCAGAATTTTCATGCTCTGACTTGTGTCCATTGTCTCTCATCATTTCACTCTGAGAAGACTGAGGTGGCTGAAGAAGCTGAAAGATTACACTTTTTGCCTCTTTTCTTTTGTTTGGACAAACCCATTTATTCCAAGTTTTCTTTCTGTGTCTGTGTTCCACCCTCTGATGTTGATGGCCCTCAAGAGGACTGCTTTTCTTACAAAACTAGAGACAATATTCCTGATTTCACAAGTGCCGGATAGAGGGAAACTATCATTTCTCTTAACATCTTATCTACCCTTGCTGATATATCCTAGGCTACATATTACTTGCTTTGCAGACACTTCTTTGACAGATTACTGATTCTCTGTCCCAGATTTATCTTTCTACTCACTTTCCCTCCTACAGCTAGAGTAGAGCCACTCTTCTCTAAACATGACTCCTCATATTAGGGTGATAATTTATTTTTCCCTGTACTAATCAAAAAACATCAAACTAACTGATTTGGAAGGAGACAATCTGTTAGAGAAAAGTTTGGGATTGGTTCCCCTCACCTCGCTCTCTCTCTTCTTTTCAGTTGCTTCTGTGTTCACCCATCTTGGATTTCATCTCATTTGTGTTCAGGGTTACAGAGCATGCCACTAGAAGAAGCAAACCAAATGCACGCTTCTTCAAAAATGCACAGTGGGACGAAGCTTCATCTGTACTTTCATGTTCTGCTGCACTCTTCTTGTTTGTTCAGATTGACTGTATTTTCCAAACTTTGGAGATTTACAAGGATTGACCTAAAGGCATTAGCACGTTTGGTGAAAGACTCTGAGGCACAAATGGTAGTGTCATCATTTCTTTCATTTTGAGGTGAGGACACAGGCCAGTATTAAAGGACTCAGTCCATTAATGCCTTGGCTAAAGGACTAGTGTTACAGGCAGGGCTTTGGGTTCTTTGATAATGACTGGTTCTATAAGGCAGCAGATCAGTTACTAGACCTTGCAGGTACATATGGGAGGGTTTTATCTCAGAAGGGAAAAAGGGTTCTGGGGCAGGAATTGTCAGGGCTCATTAAGAGGACTTTAAATTGATTCGAGGGGGAGTGGGATAGTTGATGGGTGCACACCAGTGGGACAGAACTCTGGTCTTAATGAAAACAAGGCGGCCTCTTGCTGTCCTAGAGAGAAAACAGAATGCTCAGCTCGCTCCCTGAAATGTCTGTACACCCATGCACACAGCATGGGGAGTAAGCAGGAAGAGTTAGAAACCTGTGTCCAGTCAGGTGATTATGATACGGTGGCAATTACAGAGACATAGTGGGATAGCTCACATGACTGGAATGTGGTCATGAACAGCTACGCCCTTTTCAAGAGAGACACGTCAGCAAGATGTAGTGGTGCAGTTGCTCTTTACGTGAGAGAGCAACTGGAATGTATTGAGATCTGTCCAGGGGCAAATGAAGACAGAGTTGAGAGTTTGTGGATGCGGATTAAGGGGCAGGCTGCCATGGGTGACACTGTTGTGGGTGTCTATTACAGGGCACCAGATCAGAATGAGGAAGTTGATGAGGTCTTCTACAGCTACAGGCCCTGGTTCTCATGGGGGATTTTAACTACTCTGATATTTGCTGGAAGACCTACTCAGACAGCCACCCACAGTCCAGGAGGTTCCTCCACTGCATTGGTGACAATTTCCTCGTGAAAATGGTGGAGTAGCCCGCTAGGAGAGGAGCGCTGCTGGATCTTGTCCTCACCAACAAGGAGGGTCTGGCTGAAGGAGTGAAGGTTGAGGACAGCCTTGGTTGCAGTGACCATGCGATGGTGGAGTTCAGGGTCTTACGTGGTAGGAACAGAATACCTAGCATAATCACAACCCTGGATTTCAGGAGGGCCAACTTTGGGCTTTTCAAGCAATTGCTAGGGGAAATCCCATGGGACAGGGTACTGGCAGGTAAAGGGGCTCAGGGTATCTGGTTTACATTCAAAGACTACTTTTTTGAAGCACAAGTGCATTCCAACAGGAAGTAGGTCAAGCAAGGGAGCCAGAAGACCTGCATGGTTAAACAGGGAGCTGCTGGGCAAACTGAAGAGGAATAAGAAAGCCTATAAGTCATGGAAGGAGGGGATGGCCACTTGAGGTAATTATAAGGCTCTGGGGAGAGAATGTAGGAATGCCACTAGGAAAGCCAAGGCCTCTTTGGAATTAAACTTTGCAAGAGAGGTCAAGGGCAATGTAAAGGGCTTCTTCAAATACATGGCAGGTAAAACTAAACCTAGAGGCAATGTAAGTTCCTTGCTGAATGAGGTGGGTGCCCTGAAGACAGAAGATACAGAGAAAGCAGAGGCACTGAACATGTTCTTTGCCTCTGTCTATACTCCTGAGGACTGTCCTGATATCGAGCCTCAGACAGCTGAGGCTCCAGAGGAAGTTGGTTGATGAGGACTATATTAGGGATAAGTTGAGCAAATCAGATGTACACAAATCCATGAACCCAGATAGGATGTACCCACGTATTGTAAGGGAGATGGTGGAAGTAATTGCTAAGCCATTCTTCATCATCTTTACTAAGCCCTGGGGATCAGGAGAGGTGCCTACAGTCTAGAGGATAACAAATGTCACTCCAGTCTTCAAGAAGGGTAAGAAGGAGGACCCAGGTAACTATAGACTGGTCGGTCTCACCTCCATCCCAGAAAGGTAATGGAACAACTTATTGTAGATGCTGTCTCCAGGCACATCAGGGAAGGGTCATCAGGGACAGTCAGCATGGCTTCATCAAAGGCAAATCATGCTTGACCAACACAACCAGGTGAATAGATAATGGCAGAGCGGTGGATGTGGTCTATCTTGACTTCAGTAAGGTATTTGACAGAGTCTCACATAGCATCCTTGCAGCAAAACTGAGACACTGTGGTCTAGGTGATTGTGTAGTGAGGTGGATCATGAACTGGCTGCAGGATAAAATCCAGAGAGTTGTGGTCAATGGGACAGAGTCTAGTTGGAGGCCAGTATCTAGTGGAGTCCCCCGAGGGTCAGTACTGGGACCAGTACTATTCAGTCTATTCATTGATGACTTGGAGATGAGGGTGCCCTGTCAGCAAGTTTGCTGATGACGCAAAGCTGGGTGGTATCGCCAACACCCCAGCAGGCTGTGCTGCCATTCAGCGAGACCTGGACAGGCTGGAGAGCTGGACAGGGAGAAATTTAATGAAGAATAACAAGAGTAAGTGTAGAGTCTTGCATCTGCACAAGAACAACCCCAGGTGCCAGTATAGGTTGGGGACTGACCTGTTGGAGAGCAGTGTAGGGGAAAGGGACCTGTGGTGTCTGGTGGTGGGCAGGATGACCATAAGCCAGCAATGTGCTCTTGTGTCCAAGACTGCCAACAGTATCCTGGGGTGGATCAGAATGGGAGGTGGTTAGCAGATCGGAGAGGTTCTTCTCCCCCTCTACTCTGCTCTGGTGAGACCACGTCCGGAGTACTGTGTCCGGTTCTGGGCCACTCAGTTCAAGAGGGATGTGGAGCTGCTAGAGGCAATGGAGCGTAGAGCAATGAGGATGATGAAGGAAGTGGAGCACCTCCCTTATGAGGAGAGGCTCAGGGAGCTGGGTCTCTTTAGCTTGGAGAAGAGGAGACTGAAGGGTGATCAAATTAATGTCTATAAATATTTGAAGGATGGGTGTCAGGAGGATGGTCAATGTCATCCAATGCTAGGATAAGGGGCAATGGGTGTATGCTGGAACAAGTTCCCTCATATAAATATCAGAAGGAACTTCTTCCCAGTGAGGGTGACAGAGCACTGGAACAGGCTGCCCAGGGAAGCTGGATATGTTCCTGTGCAACTTGTTCTAGGGGATCCTACTGAGGCAGGGGGATTGGACTATATGATCTTTCGAGGTCCCTTCCAAACCCTAATGATTCTATGATTGAGGTGCTGACACCGAGAGTCAGGAGTTGGGAAACCACTGTGGCTTCAGAAAATAAAAGCAGAAACTTTCATAATTGTCTCTTATCCCTTTTAGGGAGTTGTGGACATTGTGTACGTTTTATCTCAATTAAGAGCATTGTGGTGAATCTTCATGTGTCTGTGTGTATGTTTTCTGTGTGGTCGGGCTTTATTTCTGGTGTGTGTAGGTGTGTGCATTAAACTGTCCTGTTGCCTTTGTTCCCCAAGTTGAGTAAGTTGTATCATTGCCTACAAATTCATAAGCCATTTTCTTAAATCTTCTCTTTATATTTAGCACTTTTTCTTGGTCAAAATATACTCAGGGTTTGTTCAATCCATGACATAATGATAGCAGAGGATGGTTATGGTTGCCAAATATGGATCCACAACAACAGCTTCTGAGACAGAAAACCGTTCCCTTTTAGATGTAGATCTAACTCAACACAGAACATGCATACAGGTTTACCTCTGGTTTGAATATGCATACATAACTCTGTTCCTTCACATCCAAATTAGGAAGGATAAATAATTCATTTCCAGTTATGGCTGGAATTGCAAGTATTTCCAGGTGTTCTCTTGTTACATTGAAAGTGAAAGGGTTTGACAAATGACAAATTGTCATGGATAATCTCTTGTTTACAAAAGAAAAAAGGCTTGAAATTATTTGCATTATAGAAAAAATGCAAATACTTAACGTATTTCTGAATTAAATTTACTTCTTAATGACAGACTATTTGACTGCACGAACAAGTATGAAGATTATAACTTTAACTTGTTCCTGCAAATACGTTGACTTATGTTGCTGTAATAGCCAAGATAAAATATGTGGATACTGGCCTGCATGTGTTATTAAATACCAAGTAAGAGTGGAAGATTTTACTAATTGCAGCCTTGATTTTTAGTGGTGTGGAAGACTGCTGTCACTCCGTGTCTAGCTAGCTTTTGTTTAGGGTATAGACGATAAGCTGATTGATTTCACGTGCCTAATATACTCTGGACACTGTTAAAACTCCACAGTGTCTCTTTTGCACACAAATCGCAGGTAATTCAGAAAATTTTTTCTCTATCTATTGAAAAAGCAGAAGTAGTGTTTTGAATGGTATTGTCCAAAAACTTATTCATTGAAAATATGAAACCAGGTTACTGACCATAAACATTTTTATTTTCTTAAAATGGAGAGCTCCTGATACCAATTTTTATAGCTATTGTCCATCTTACCATAAATTCATAGTAGAATTGTTATAGTAGAATAAATGAAATAAGCTCTTTTCACCATTTTATACCTGTGAGGTTTTCTGAGACTTATAAGAAGTCAGAACAGATAAGTCCAGATGTGATATCCGATCTTTCTCTGACTAAGAAGTATTTAGTAGGTCTCTCAATGTTCTGCAGAATTACTTCACATCATGCCTAGAGCAGCTCCCCACAAGCAACCAGAAGTTGATGCAAGTTAGAAAGCAACAAAATGAGAGCAACCTGTTGACTGTTGCTGGTGGTTTTGTTAGATATATTGCCCTAAATAAGGCACTTGAGTTCATCCTCCTGTTGGCTGGTACACACTTTATATTAGTGCTTCAACTTACCAAGACTGGCCCTTGGACCCAGCAGAGCTGTGTCAATGACCAAATAAATCATTTTACTGACATTGCAGGGTAAAGTCTCCAACAATCCATGAGCTTCTGATTATTTTCTGTAGATATTCACCACTAGGATCCTAACCCACTCCAGATCACAAACATATAAATAAAATAAAGAAAATATGAGATGTGCACAAATTAATTTAAATTCTAAAATGATAAAATACATATGGAAAAATACAAAAATACTATTTTTTAAAAAAAGAAAAACCCCAAAACAACATAAACAAACCAGAGTCCTACTAGTGTCCCTGCAGATGAGGTGCTTTGAATTCTTTCTGCAAACTTAGATTGCTGAAAATCTTAATTCATATAAAATGATGAAGACAATCTGCATTCTGAAGCAAGATGTGACCTTTAAACTGAAACCATGTTTAATGGTTTTATTTTAATCTTCAAGACAATTTGGTATTACAACTATAGGCACATAGTTAGACCAGTCAGCTGGCCTCTGAATTTATTGAATATGATCTTTTTTAACCGCCTGGACAAGTTCAATTTTTATTTCATTTCTCCTTGCTAATGGGATTTCTTTTTAGTGCATGCAGTTTTGGCAGAGTGCCAGTGACTATATCAATGTGGTACATTCTGTCCAGAATGCTTGGCAGCCTGTTAATCATCTCACATAATTGTTAAAGACTGTCCTACGAATCCTCTTCAGCAATGATGTATTCACTTGTTTGCTTATCTCCATTTGCAGACTGTCCTTTGGTCAGGCTTAAGACACGTATGTGTTAGGTCTCCACAGGGAGTTTAATTTAATCACTGAAGTTTAGGGCTAACTTTGTAAAATAGTGGTTGGTGACTGTCTTACACTACCAGAAAAGGTAAAAGACCTAAAGTAATTCACAACAGTCAACAAGAACACACACACCCCTAAATGGTGTATTTAAGCTATTTAGGTTAAAAATGTCAAGTGCCTAACTTCTAAAATATTTATTGGTGTGTTTAGCTAATTTGTTTAAATTACATTGACTACAGTCATTTCCTACTGGGCCTTAATATTGTTGCCACTGATGTGATCCAATGACACAACTGATCATTTATTACATATCGCAGCTCAGCTTGGATTTAAAATACTACTGGTAGGGTTGTAAAACTGTGGGTTTTGCTGCAACGTAAATCTGTATTTTATGGAAAAGAGGTGCATCTATTCCCTTTATGGTGTAGTAAAGTATTTAGAGTAGAAAACATGAATATGTTTAGGACATATGCAAAAATATAGTAGCCAATATTTATTCCTTATGTGAAGTTTGTATTTGATAATAAAAACATAATAGCATTTGCTGACGCTTGTTGATTTACACAATGGAATTGCTAGGGCAGATTTCTTGTGTGTCACTGTGACATTTAAGGTACGATAAAACACTGCAGCTATTTTGTAGTAAATTATTCTATTTAATCTTCTGAAGTGATTTTTATTGGCAGTGTTCCGAGCCGACCTTTACCTGAATGACACTTTCAACAAGAAATGTCATAAAAGTTTACGGATTATTTTTACACCAAATTAATAGTTTACAAAATTTATTTTGGATCATTAAAGTAAACCCACGTACTGTATAAACACCCTGCTGTAACACAGGTGTTTGACACTTCAGACTGCTAATGAAAAGGAATTTGATTTCTCTCGGAGAGTAAAGGAGTACGAGTAGTAAGGGCAAAACTGTGCCACTTCACTTATTTTAAATTGATATTCACTTTATGAATGCACGTACTTAGTATAATGGAACAGCTGAGGAGTAAGGCAGTGTTCAGCATGAGGCTTTACGACACTTTTTTCACAAGAAGAGCACTGACTATATCAAACATTTTGAGAACCTGGCTCATGAAATTATATCTGTGAATTCACTTAAGAAAAAAATCAGGTAAAATGGATCCAAAGCAAAGCAGCTGAGAAGGGTCTAACTTCATATTTCTTTCTGCACTTATTTCCAAGTTTAATATCAATATTTTTCTAGACAAGTTTTGCCAGAAATAGAAGAACTGATTCTGTGCCAGAAAGATGAATTTCCTGGTGTTCATTTTTTTCTTGCTGTGGATACTCTTGACATGTTCAACCAAGTGATTTATTTTATCCTCCATGCATAATTTCTCTTATTTTGAAGTAAGAAAATTAATTCAATCTAACTCTGACAGTGTCCATAACTATCCAATGAGTACAAAAATAATCTAAGCTAAAATGTACACGTTTGTACTTACATTAGCTGAATCTCACCCCCCATCTTTATTCATCAAGAGGAACATTAATGAAGATATAGTACAGAAACTGGGTCATACAGTGTTTTGTTTCACAAAAGAGTCAAATTATCTAGTGCAACGTTGTGTTAGGCAATAAAATTGAATTTTTGAAGTATGCTAATAATAAGATAAGATACTCAAAATCTATTTTCCTAACTCAGGACACCTATACAGCTCATTCTTTCTGTCTACCTAGAGACTTATTGTTGCTACACCACTACTGCAAAACACAGTTATTCCATGGTTTTAAAGTGCAAAGAAAATCTTAGAGAGTCAGAGAGACTGTCATGGTGGATTTTGTGGCTATGTGGCTTTCTGTTGAAGTGCTGTGTTTGATGTTGATGTGCAAGACATTTCATTTTTTGAATACTACAAACAAAGGCAAAAGGTTGCTCAAATCAGTTTTCAATGTTCTCTGCTCTTAAAAATCCACTTCAGAATTATAACCAAGTGTTTATATAAACTGCTAAGGTTACAGTAAGATGATTTGGCATTTATAACCAAGTCTCTTGTTTGCTCAGTTTTATGTGTGTATGTGAACACCCAGAGAGTTTGCACACAGGATATAATTTCCAAAGGTGATTTTTGGCCAGTGTAGAATGGGAAATAAATTTGCATGGAAACTGCCTCTTTGGAATTCACTGACCCAGAGTCATAGTTTTAAGACTTTAATGTTCAAGAAACTTGAATGTTCTTTATTTTTACAAATAATATAAAAAAATAAATGTTTTATTCCATTAAACAACATAGATGTTTTATTAATTCTTTTTTTAAATTATTGGTTTATATAAAGTATTGTTATCCTCTTACTTGTGTTTGACAGAGCTTCTTAGAGATATTTGTAACTGAATTAGCAGAGTGCTACTTCTCCAAGAGAAAGATGACATTACTTCAAAAGACAAAACGAGCATAGAAGGAGCTTGGGAACTAATTTTTGAGATGAAGCTCAAATGTCAACACACAGAAGGGATTCGATATCTTCTGTCATTGAACCAAATTTAAAAAGAAACCTATAATTTTTATAAACATTCCTGAAAGACTGATGTGATTGACACTTGTAGTAATGCTTGACAAGGTTCTGAATGATAAATCAGAGTGAGGGCATTTAAAGTTTTCTTCGTTCTAACTAATTTATGTCAATGATAGATGTAAGCTCAAGGCAATGGCATTGTCCCTTTAGGCAAGGTCAAAAGTTGTCTTGTTTGTTCCAGTGTGGGTAAAGATCTGATTTGCCTGTTTATCACAGTAGAATTCACACAAATTTTAAGCTTTAAGCTGATGAATGAAGAAATGCCACATTGTAAGAAATGCATCATTTGTTTAACAAATTAATTAACGAACTAGCTGCAGGATAGAAGCCAGAGAGTAGTGGTCAATGGCACAAAGTCTAGTTGGAGGCCTGTATCTAGTGGGGGAAGAAGCAGGAGGAGTTATAGGTCTGTGTCCAGTCAGGTGATTATGATACGGTGGCAATTACAGAGACATAGTGGGACAGCTCGCATGACTGCAATGTGGTCATGGACGGCTATGCCCTTTTCAAGAGGGACAGGTCAGCAAGGCGGGGTGGAGGAGTTACTCTTTACATGAGAGAGCAACTGGAATGTGTTGAGTTCTGTCCAGGGGCAAATCAAGACAGAATTGAGAGTTTGTGGGTGCAGATTAAGGGGCGAGCTGCCATGGGCAACATTGTTGTGGCTGTCTATTACAGGGCACCAGATCAGGACAAGGAAGCTGATTTGGTCTTCTACAGGCAGCTGACAGTAGCCTCACTGCTACAGGCCCTGGTTCTCATGGGGGATTTTAACTACTCTGATATCTGCTGGAAGACCTACTCAGCCAGCCACCCACAGTCCAGGAGGTCCCTCCACTGCATTGGTGACAATTTCCTCATGCAAATGGTGGAGGAGCCCACTAGGAGAGGAGCACTGCTGGTTCTTGTACTCACCAACAAGGAGGGTCTGGTTGAAGCAGTGAAGGTTGAGGGCAGCCTTAGTTGCAGTGACCATGATACTGGAGTTCAGGGTCTTGTGTGGTAGGAACAGAATACCTAGCAGAATCACAACACTGGATTTCAGGAGGGCCAACTTTGGCCTTTTCAAGCAATTGCTGGGGGAAATCCCATGGGACGGGGTACTGGAAGGTAAAGGGGCTCAGGGTATCTGGTTTACATTCAAAGACAACTTCTTTGAAGCACAAGAAAAGAGCATTCTAGCAGGAAGTAGGTCAACGAAGGGAGCCAGAAGACCTGTGTAGTTAAACAGGGAGCTGCTGGGAAAACTCAAGAGGAAGAGGAAAGTGTATAAGTCATGGAAGGAGGGAAGGAGGGGATGGCCAGTTGGGTGATTGGGGATTGTAAGGATCTGGGGAGAGAATGTAGGAATGCCACTAGGAAAACCAAGGCCTTGTTGTATTTAAACCTTGCAAGCGAGGTCAAGGAAAGCAAAAATGTCATCTTCAAATACACTTCAGGTAAAACTAAACCTAGAGGCAATGTAAGTTCCTTGCTGAATGAGGTGGGCGCCCTGAAGACAGAAGATACAGAGAAAGCAGAGGCACTGAACCACCTTCTTTGCCTCTGTCTATACATCTGGAAGCTGTCCTGATACCAAGCCCCAGACTGCTGAGGCTCCAGAGGAAGTTGAAGCAAGAGTGGAGCTTGCCCTGTTTGAGGAGGACTGGGTTGAGGATCAGTTGAGCAAACTGGATGTACACAAATCCATGGCCCCTGATGGGATGCACCTGTGAGTACTAAGGGAGACGCAGAGCTGCTCAAAGAAGGGATGTGGAGCTGTTGGAGGGAATCCAGCATAGAGCAATGAGGTTGATGAAGGAAGTAGAACACTCCCCCTTATGAGGAGAGGCTGAGGGATCTGGGTCTCTTTAGCTTGGAGAAAAGGAGGCTGAGGAGTGACCTAATTAATGTGAAGGGTAGGTGTCAGGAGGATGGACCCAGGCTCTTCTCAGTGTCATCTAGTGATAGCAAAAGGGGCAGTGAGTGTAAGCTGGAACATAGGAGGTTCCATATATGAGGAGGAACTTCCTCACAGTGAGGGTGATGGAGGACTGGAATGGGCTTCCCAGGAAGGTTGTGGAGTCTCCTTCTCTGGAGACTATAAAACCCACCTGGATATGTTCCTGTGTGACTTGGTCTAGTTGGTCCTGCTGTGGCAAAAGGATTAGACTAGATGATATTTTGAAGCCCCTTCCAATCCCCTGTGATTCTGTCAAGTGCCATGAACATTGAAAATCACACTATATTAAACAACCCAGAATACTTTCCAGACTGTTTTGATTACCAAGCAAATGAGAACAACTTAATCATTACTCTAGCGTATCATACGAGGACACAGATAGAAAAGCACTTGTGACACCTAAGTTGTCAGTCCAGAGATTCTAGTTCTCCATAGCAGCAAGTGTAAGAAAGAGCCTTTCTGCATACCAATCCTTGGTAGTAATTATAAATATTAAGCATCATCACATGTGAAAACAGACTCTGCACAAATATGCTGTTAAGTTCAAAAAGTGCAGTTGCTTAGAAGAGGCTGAGCTGAAAACTAAAATCACTGAACAGAATTAGTTCTGCTCTAGCTCAAAGCAGGACAACTAGCCATTGCTCAGAGTCAGTCTGAGCATTGGTCTGATTATGGGAGGTGATGACTGATCGTGTTTGTATCCCCTTTTTTATTTTTTACTTCTGTCTTTTTTCCTTCACTTTATTAAACATCTTGAGCTGAACCCAAAAGTTGTTTCTCAAATTTACTTTTCTTAATCTCACTCATCTTGCTTGGGAAGACACCGAGCAATCAGCTGGTGAATGCATAGTTTCTGGCTGGTGTCAACACACCACAGCCAGTCACAACTAGAGTAAGTGTGACAGCTCACATCCTGTCAGAGAACACAGTATGTCATTTAGATCTATCCCAATATTAGTAATCATTTCCAGCCTCGTGACTAACATACCAATAGGAGAATATGTAATTGACTCCAAAGATCTCTACAAAAACCTCCTTCTATTTTATGAAAAGCTTTCACTTTTAACAATTTATTGTTTCTTTAGAATATTGTTAAATATTAAATTGCTATAGACTGCTTTTGTTGTAAATACTCCTAAATCATTCCATTATTTTAAAACTGCATAGCACTTTACAACATATATGAGCACTGGTTTTGACTGTGATGCAAGGAAATCCTTATTAGTAAAGCTGGATACGAAGCAGCAACATTAGTAGAGACACAGCATTTGATTTGAACACGTCTGGTAGAAGTATAATACTAAGAATCATTCATCAGTTTTGATCAATCCAGATTTTTTGTCATGATTATTGACTTCAGACTTTTTCCCATGCCTCAAATTTTCCAAATTCAAGGCTTTGAGGATCTTTACTTTTAGATTCAAGAATGCAACCTTGCTGTCACTTGTAGATGATTCCTAATAACACTAAACTTTGTTTATTTGACACAAGTGAGAGTTAATCAGTCCATGCTTTAATTTATAAAGCCAGTATAAATTGTTTAATAGTTTATTCTGTTCATCTAATGGCTCTATTACAGTGTACGTAATCCTAGCCATAATTTTTAAGCCTAGGTCCCTACTTTATGTCTATCTAACCTTACAGAATAAAATGCTTTTAAGTTTTTTGTAATCACAGTGAGTCAGGATAAGTCCAGCATATCTCTTCCTTAGATCAAAACATGTTATTTCATACTCTGTTTTATCCCATCTCATGGGAGATGTAGCCCTGTCAGCCTTATAATCCTTCTGCTGATGAAACAGATTCACTGCACTTCCTCATTTTACCTACGTCAGTAACCCAACTTTTATTTTCTCACTTGTCCTTTCAGTTTTATGTTATCCATCTCATAATGCTCCATTCTGCAATGTTCTCCAGTCTCAAAATTCCACGCCATTTCCCCCTAGCCGTTGTTGAGTATCATCTTGCATAGATCAGTTTCTCAGATTCCCGTATGTGTTTCATACTTTGTTCTAGTATTTCTAGCAAGGATCAACAGACATGTAATATTTTTCCTTGTTATTTCTCCTTTCTCTTTCAGACTTTTTTTGACATTAATGTTCCTGCTTCTGCTCCAAAGATTTGCTAACAATGCCTGCTAAAATATAAGTGACAAAATAAAACTTGAGGAGCTGAGAAGTGAGAAAAAACATCATGCATATTAATAAGTCTGAAAGAAAATTCTACTAACAACCTACTATTATTCCCTTAATTCAAGAGAAAATACAGAATGTGAGCCTAAGAAACTGTGAGACTGAAATTGAAAATTACATAAGTACTGTCTGACACAAAAAGGTTCAACGAAATAAGACGAAAGGAAAAAAAAGAAGAAAATAAGCAAACAAAAAACAAACACCCACGAAGTTGGAAGAACTCCCCAATGTTAAGTTGAATATGTCGATTCATAGAATTGTTTAGGTTAGAAAAGACCTTTAAGATCATTGAGTCCAACCATTAACCTAACTCTACCTAACTCAGGTGAACCACTACACCATGTCTCTGAGCTCCACATCTACACAACTTCTAAACATGTCGTAGGATGACAATTCAACCACCTCCCTGGGTAGCTAGTTCCAATACCTGGTGATACTTTTTGTGAAGAAGATTTTCCTCATGTCTATCCTGAACTTCCCCTGGCACAGCTTGAGGGCATTTCCTCTCATCCTCTTACTTTTTACTTGTGAGGAGAGACCAACAACCATCTCTCTATAACACTCTTTCAGGTAATTATAAAGAGTGACAAGGTCATCTCTGAGACTCCTTTCCTTCAGACTAAACAGCCCCAACTCTCTCAGCCATTCCTCATAAGGCTAGTTCTCCATCCCCTTCACCTCCAGCCCCTTCACTTGCTGATCTGTACATGAGTACTCTATATACCAACTCTTAAATGATGGGTGTGCAGGGTTCCCCAACATATATGCAGCCATTATAATCCTGTGTAAGGATCCTTATTTTAATTTCCTCTTAAGAATGAGGGATGGGAACAGTGTCAATGACAATTTTAGAAGAATATAGCAGGAAGTGGCATTTACAAACCTAGCCAAAAATCCAAATCCAAGCACCACATACAAGCCAGTTCATTCTACATTCAGGCACTATGGCACGTTACTACACAATTTATTGGTAGATAAAGAGCATGTGTAGAAAGAAATGTGCTCTTAGTGTGAGTGAGTGTGTGGCAATCTGTTCCATGGTGTGTCCAAATACGTTTGGAACAGTTTGAGGACACCACTTGTTCACAATACCTAGAAAGTTAACTAATAACTATAGGGAATAGTATAAGAGTAAATTTCAAGGTAAAATGTTAGGAATCAAATCTCTCTTTGCTTGTAGGCATTTTGTAGTATCTGTAGGGTGACACAGGTGGTACCATAATTTCTACCTGGCAAAAGTCACCAGGGTCAGGGCCCCAGCACAGCAAAAACTGAGATCAAATGAGGTGATACCTTTACCTGCAAAACCTATTCAATGTAAGATAAAATCCAAGTAAGATCTGTGGACCTGTCTCTCATTGCAGAGCTAGATATGATTCTTCAATCCCTTACATGCATAACTTTACTGGATCACCCATGAAAAGAACTGTCTGTGTCGGTTTCAGCAGTCATTTTGGAAATAGCCAAGAATGACCCAACGCAAGATTGAGTTCCACAACAACAAATAACAGCATTGAGCATCCTGATGTTACCAGCTTCCACTTGTGCTATAAAAAGCTGTGTTTACCTAAATTAATGGAATTATCATCAAACCTCATGTATTTCTTTAACTTCAAATCAGAATTGGAAGTAGCAAAATAGAACCAAACCCCCTTTTGCTTCTATTAGAGCTCTTTCGGGGTGAAACACTGGAACTGTTTATTCTCACCACACCTGAGGATTCTTCAGTTCAATCCCAGAAAAGCTAAAATGTATGTTTGAGGATTAAAATTCTGTTTATATATTTGCAAATCTTTTATGCCCGATATTTTCTGGGTGAAATGTGTTAAATAATCAAACAAAAACTAACTGGCTTAGAAATTCTAAAATAAGTGTTGGTTTAAAAATTGTTAATTAAACGGTGTGTTTGCATCTACACTGCTCTGATAACAGTGGCATGTAATTAATAATCACACAAAAGAATGATACGAACATACAACATGTAACTGAATGAATCATGAATATCTAAATCTGAAAAAAATAGTAAACCATAGAAATTCATATTTATATGATAAATATAATGATAAATAAAATAGATCCAGACATATTTATAAACTCAGAAAGACTGTGAATTTTATTATGGAAAAACTAAGAATGATCCCTATTGACTCCATTACAAGTAAGTCTCCTAAGCTGCAGTAAAACTAAATATTTTTGTGGAACACTTCATAGTCAGAGCTGTACAGCATGTGAAAATAGGCCTTAGGGCAGCAACACACATCATCAAATTCCCTTCTGTGAACTCAGACTGGAATTGGGCTTTCTGGCATAGAGATAAAACAGAATGATTACTCTTCTATTCAGAACTGAAGTCATATATAGTTTTCTTTTTTTAAAAGTTGCGTTCATGATGTTGAGGTTGTTTTTATAAACGATCAGCTAATGTCAGCATCAGTGGTCACATACCAAAAGAGCTCTGTTTAGATTTGACGATGGGAACGTTTCCCATTGGAAGTGTTGGATGGACGCGATGTCTGTAGAGCGTTATGCAAAGAAATGCAGGTCTTTGTTGTTCTGTTACTTCTGTCAGCTATAAAAACAAGGCTAAAGAAGCTACACTAGATCCATAAGCATCATACATATTAATCACACTGAACCAATAAGGATCTAATCCTGCTTTCCATTAAGTAAATGGGAAAGCCCCCATGGAGTTCGGTCACAGCTCATGTAGGTTTTCTAAAGATAATGAAGTGAAAGGGCTTCTAAAGTGAAGGAGAGATTTACTGCATGTCTTCTTACATAAAAAAAATAAAACTTCTTTTACAAACAAAACACAGAATTGAGCACAGACAAATGTCAACAAGACAGAAAAGGAATTTTATATTGGTTGCAAACTACATGAACAAATTACATCTCTCTGAAAATAAAGACATGTTGTAGGTGGAACTGATTTCTGTTTCTTTACTCAAAGATTACCTTCTGTGCCCTGAAGTTCTCAGTCTTGAATTTTTTATGGGTCTGAAAACACCTTGAGGTCTAGAAGCTACTCTTTGACTAGTTTCAGGAAAAAAAAACACTGGAAAATAATACAATGATTCAATGTAGACTCTGAATAAATCACTACGTTCGACTTAGTGGTCTCTTATTTGGAGAAGAGTGTCATAAGAGAACACCTTGCAAGTAATAGTTTATTCTGACCCATGACTTTTTTCCTGAAGATATCAGTGTGGAAAAAAGAATTCTGAAAAAAGCAGTTGTCTTTGGGCCTGATGTTCACATTTTTTCCTTTTCTTTTTTCCTTTTCTTTTTTTTTGTAATTTCTTTTTCAGAAAAGAGAAAACTTGAGGAGGAGGAGTACAATATTAGATCTGTTTGGACACCAACAACCTAACTTAGCTGGCTGAGTTAAGATGCTGCTCTAAAGCCACTCAATATAGCCCTCAAAAAATCCTTTGGCACCGTTGAGTAGCCGTATTTAATCAAACTACATACGTACATGTAAGGGACACAGGAGAGCCTTCAGGACGTTGGGTGTGGATACAGATGTCATTTTGACATACATTCAGACTGTGTTCAAAACATTAATGTCTTCTCTGGCCTCAGTTCAACTGATTTCCAATGGCAAAAAAGTGGTACTTAGGGAGGACAGGAGTAAAAATATTTCCCAGAAGCTTTCCTTATCTGGGTGATCTGGCAAGCAGGACTATCACAGAATCACAGAATCTGGTTGGAAAAGACCCTTGGGATCATCAAGTCCAACCATCAACCTTACTCTACGAAGTTCAACCTTAAACCATGTCCCTCAACATCACATATAAACAATCTTTAAACACAGACAAGGATGGTGGCTCAACTAACTCCCTGGGCAGCTTATTCCAGTGCCTGTCTACTCTTTCTGTCGAAAAAACCTTTCCTAATGTCAAGTCTAATCTTAAACTGTTGTAGTTTGACCAAGTTTTCTGTCTTGATCTATCACTAATTGCTTGTGAGAAGAGACCAGCATCAGCCTCTCCACAATGCAGTTGTGAGGTAGTTGTAGTGAGTGATGAGATGTCCTCTCAACCTCCTCTTCTTCAAGCTAAAGAGCCCCAGCTCTTTCAATCACTCCTTGTAAGATTCATTCTCCAGGCCCTTCATCATCTTCATTGCCCACACTCCAGCACTTTAGTATCTCTCTTGTATTCAGATGTCCAAAACTGAACACAGTACTCAAGATGTAGCCTCACCAGCGCTGAATGCAGGGGGGAAGATCAAAGATCATACCCCTGCTTCTGCTTGTCACATTATTTCTAATACAAACCAGGATGCCATTGGCTTTCTTGGCCACCTGGGCATAACATACGATGCACCTATCCTATTGATCTAGACACATTATAATCACAGAATCCTTTTGGTCAGAAGAGACATTTAAAATCATCAAGTCCAACAATTAACCTAGCACTACCAGGCCATCAATATTGAGGAAGTAAATTAAAGCTCCCCCTAACAAATAATTCTATCAATCCTAAAGTGTTCTTAGGGAGATTAGATTCCTACATACAATTAAAGGCTAGATGTCATATGGGGAAAGTAACCCTCCAGTCCCTTAAGTAACACTAGATACCACTGGTGTCCCTAGGAAAACAAGAATAGCATACATGTATTTCAAAAGCATCAGATCAAATTTATACATTCTCTTTTGTACCTAGAATCTGGGCTACCTTGGCTGAGGTCAATATGGTCATTAACATATAAGTATTTATGGTGTATAGCAAAGTAATCATTAATATCGGTCCTGTGTTGCTGGGAAGAAACTTGTTTATATTTTATCCTTTTGCTGCTAGTTTTTCTATGAAAAAATCTGTCTCTAGGGATGTCTCATGGACTGTTAAAGCAGAGGTTTTTTAAGAAGATGAAAGAGAACATAAAAATGATCAAGCTGGATAAGAAAAATTGTTAGTCTGTCCATAGACTGTGCCTATAATACTAGAAAATAGCAGATATCAGAGGCTGATATAAAAACATGACAAGCAGTGGTGACACTTTCCCAATATAGCCTGTAGCAATTAAGATTCAGGAAATCTAACTCAAAGATGGCAGTTTCTACCTTATTAGCTGGCAAGAAGTTTTTCTTCGATGAATTCATTCAACTACTTTTAGAATCCACATGAAAATTTTATCATCAACGCCATAGCTTGTCAGAGAGTTTCACAACTATATTTTATACAAACTTGTCCTGAATCAGCTTATTCCCATACAGGTCCTTTCTGGTTTATGAAAAGACAGTTAAATATCTCTGTTTAGCTGTTATATGTCCCTTGTGATTCTACAGACTTTTTGCATTTTTAGTTGACAACCATTTTTTCCAGGCTAACTAGTACAATCCAACTAGCCACTCCTCAACACTGAAGCAAGTCAGTCTGTCTGACCAGTACTTTTTTGTCCCTGTCTGTATTGCAAACAATACCCATGGTGCACATGTTCTTTTTTACAACGGTAGAGTACGATTTTCTGGTTCGTTTTTAGTTCAGTTTTTGTGATTCGGTTTGCTTCACTGGATCCTGCTCAGTATTGTATGTTTCCCCTGAAATACTCTAGATCTTTTCCTAAGAAGAAATAATTACTTCAAGGTCTAGTGTTGTACCTAACTCTTTAACAGGCTCTTCACACTTTTTGTATCCATTTACATTGAGTTCAGTGCAACATTTTTATTCTCTTGTTACCCATTGCCATGAGGTCCTTATAAAACTCTAAAAAAGGTTCTAATAAATTAGCAGCACTGCCAAACTTTTGGTTGTTATTTCTGTTCTTTTTCAACAATATTTATAAATAAATTCTTCTATACTCTTGGCTTCAATATATAAAAACCTGTAAAGCAAGCACTAAGTTTTATATTAGGCCAATGCTAGGTTCAATAATAACTAAGCAGGTGACAATATTTTAAGAAGTGGACACTTATTGAGGTTCTTTATTTGCAGGTTTGCTACATCATCTTCTTAGTAAACTATTAGTGACTTCTAAATAAATTGTCAGAGTTTATCCCAAGTTAACACAGATTAAAGTCTTCAAAGTAGGATCCTTTATGTGCTTCTCAGAAATAGACCTTCAGGAACAGGTATTTTTAATACGTCAGTTGGAAACAGTCACATCTGATGTCTACTTACCCTTTTGCAGAATAAAATAGTGAGTTAAAGTAATCCCTAATATTCTAATGCATTTGACTAGTGTTTCAAAATCAACTCTAGTTGGAAGGAGAGGAAGTGCAGAAGAAATGCTGTGATTATTACCAATGGCTCTTAAGTCATTAAACCTATTAGTCCTTTTATAAATTCATTAAAAGACAAAACATAAGAGAAAAAAAATCTTTAAGTCTTAATGTCTGTGGTGCTGTGACTTCAGAGCACAGAAGTAGTGGGAATTAAAGTGTGCACTGAATACAATCAAGATTACTAAGTAAATAGTAATTACTACTAAGTTATTCCACGTTAAAGATCTTTAGGGGATAATAGCTCTCCTTTACCATTTTTACTGGGGTATTTTCTTTCAAATGAATTCGATCTGTGTCCAGATAAAAAATAATCAGAGATGAAGAAATAGATAAAAAACAATACCTAAACAGTAAGCACAAATGACTTATTTATATTCCTGTGCTAATTGCCTTAAAGCAAGAATCAATGAAATGAGAAGTGGAAAGCCTACACAGTTAGGAGAGTCAATGTAAGGGGGAGAAGAGTGGATGACTGGTAGCTGGTAACCTTCTTCACATGTTCCTAACACCACTTGATGAAAACATGGACAAAGATACGCTAAGCTGGGTGGATAGCTATCCTTAAAGAGGTTGTAAAAAGACTGTGATGCCCTGATTCACCATTTCTTCTCTCATGACCTCAGAGTCCCCAGCGTCTCCCTTTGGAATCATGAAAAGGTCACAATATTGTGAGATAACGACACATGTTGAATCAGCCATGAGCTACGTGATTGCATTGTAGGGACACATTTTATTTTAACCTCTCAAATTTGTTACAAATCTGTTTGGACTGTTGTGGCTTCTTTTTTGAGCTGTCTATGCCTAAAGCTTCCCAGGTCCTAAAAGATCAATAAATTCTTCTGTGTTTGTGCAGCTGTGGACAGGTTGTAAATGCCATCATGCTTTTCAGTTAGACATCACAGCATGAACATAAAACACACATTTGTGATTACTGTGTTCTAGTGATGGTGTCATCTTAATGATTCTTTGGTGGCTATCAGGGGAGAAACTGATGTACACTGTAAAAGTAATTCACAAGTTGACAAGTATTACCTCTCTTTAATCTTAAAATGAATGAGCAGCAAGACAATTCATAAAAGGCTCCTTAAGATCAGAAAAATCTGGCTTAACATGCTGTGGAAGGTGCCCATCTAACAAATGGCATCATTGTCCTAGTGTCCATGTGGCACTTCAGCTACCCAATACCCGCTGGTATGCCTCTTTTTGGAACAAGAAGCTCTTAGACCCACTAGGGCCTTAATTTTGGGTAAATACAAAGCATTTAGGGTTCTTAACTGAGCAATCCAAACTTATCACAGAATCACAGAATCATCATGGCTGGAGATCTGCTTGGTGGAGAAGGACCAGGGGGTGTTGATCGACAGACGGCTGAACATGAGCCAGCAGTGTGCCCAGGTGGCCAAGAAGGCCAATGGCATCCTGGCCTGTATCAGAAATGGCGT
>JAOXOE010026352.1:0-22077 GCA_028565055.1 Phoeniculus purpureus
AAGGGGCAATGGATGTGAGCTGGAACAGAGGAGGTTCCACATCAATATGAGAAGGAACTTCTTCACAGTGAGGGTGACAAAGCACTGGAAGGGGCTGCCCAGAGGCGTTGTGGAGTCTCCTTCTCTGGAGAAGTTTAAGACCCACCTGGATATGTTCTTGTGTGACTTGATCTAGGTGATCCTGCTCTGGCAGGGGGATTGGACTGGATGATCTTTTGAGGTTCCTTTCAATCCCTCATGTGATTCTGTGAAGAACAGATGAACTTTCTGAGCAGATTTAAGAAAAAAAAATTAGTAACCAGACACAGAGTAATGTTCTAGGGAATTTGAGGAAGATTACACATGAATATGATAACAAAGTTAGTGGACAGGAAGGTGCAGTTGGTTTTGGAGACCAGAATTATGAATTTAACTTTTTTACATTGAAAAAAAATGGACAAAAAGATTATGAAGAGGCTGCACAGGAGGAGGCTACAGCTGTCAAGACAACATAACAAAAACACAGACCAAAGTATTGTCTGGAAAAACAAGACCAGGGTATTTTACACTGAAGAATGAGTGACAAGACATCGACAGAGCCAGCCAAATACTCAAAGTCTTGAATCGAAGCTCAAATAAACAAGAGCGAACATCAGTGTGCTTTTCTTGAGACAGAAGTCTTCTACACATGCTAGTAGTGCCAGTCAGTCCTGTCAGTCCCTCTGTGTGAGTGTCAATCACTTAGTCAACAAATGCAGATTGATCATTCCAAAAGTTTTGGGGTTTAACTGTCTCTCTCTCGTGCATACAAACTCCTCTGTACACACACACACGCAGGCGTTCTCTAAAGCACTTCTACCGCAGCAGAAGTTTCTCTTGACGGGCATTTTTTCCAGTATTAAAAAGAAAGGAGTCTAAGTGAGATTTTGGCGACCCTAGACTACGACAACAGATTACTCATTTGGTTTAGTTCCTGATCTGTTTTGTGCCAATTCATTTTCATAGAGTCATGTTTACTCTAATTCTAAAGTTTGCTGCTTCTTTGTAATCCTTTTTTAGTATTTTTTTGTGTTAGGTGCAGAATGTGTCTATCATAGAAGTAAATAAGCTCTGGAAGGGGCTGCCCAGGGGGGTTGTGGAGTCTCCTTCTCTGGAGATGTTTAAAACCCACCTGGACGTGTTCCTGTGCAGCTTGGTGCTGTTTAGTCTGAAGAAAAGGAGGCTGAGGGAAGACCTTATTGCTGTCTACAACTACCTGAAAGGAGGTTGTAGGGTGGGGGTCTTGGTCTTGGTCTCTTCCCACAGGTAGCAAGCAAGCAATAAGACTAGAGGAAATGGCCTCAAACTATACCAGGGCAATTGTAGGTTGAACATCAGGAAAAACTTCTTTATTGCAAGGGTTGTCAGGCGTTGGAACAAGCTGCCTGGAGAGAGGGTTGAATTGCTGTCGTTGGAAGTGTCTAAAAGCTGTGCAGGTATGGGGTATAAGGACGTGGTTTATGAGTGGTGGGCTGTGTGAAGTTAATAGTTGAATTCAATGATTTTGAAGGTCATTTGCAACCTAAATGATTCTATGAACCTAGGATTTGGGAAACACTGACAGCTAATGGGCATGTAACAGACAAGAGATTATTAAACTGGTGTTTTTTTCTCAATTTACAGATATCTGTTAAATTTGTTATCTTTGAGAAACATCTTCCTACAAAGACCCTTTTTACTTCTCAAATAGAGAAAGTCAACTGCACACGTGCATTTAATTGACCATCATTCCTGTGCACTGTTACAGTCAGAAATGCCTCTTACTTCATGACACTAGCACAGACAGTTCCCAACCCTAATGAAATAAGACATAAGCTGCAGGCTGCTTGTTGGAGCATTTTATTTGTCTCTTTTATTTCCACTAGATGTCAATAGAGTGTTCTTCCTTCTTTTTGGGATTCTCTATCCCTGAAAAGTTTGGAATAAGGCATAGCAGGTTTTTGTGTTTTGTTTCAGCACTCAGCCACAGAGCTTACATCTCCCTGTATCCCTGACAGAATAAGGAATAAAAGGCCTGTTGCCAAGGCAGGGAGTGATTTTTGCTTACTGAATCGAGATTAGGCTCTTTTGGTGTTGCATTGAAAGGAAATTTCTTTTAAATAGGACCCTGAGTAATCAATTGTAACCAGCAGTTAATGTCCAGTTTGTGATCAGCTTGAGGGATAGCCAAGGGCAGGTGAAGCTCCATCAAATTAGTTGTTAACTGTGTGCTAATGAATGGCATTAGGGGGATTATTGCTATTATAAACTGAAATCAATCAGGTTTGCCGTTGTGTCTAAGGGAAGTTTGCA
Organism: Phoeniculus purpureus; assembly: GCA_028565055.1. Taxonomy (NCBI): domain Eukaryota; kingdom Metazoa; phylum Chordata; class Aves; order Bucerotiformes; family Phoeniculidae; genus Phoeniculus; species Phoeniculus purpureus. The sequence continues at coordinate 2,311 of JAOXOE010026352.1, forward strand.
AGTAACATGTGTTACGGATGCATTTCCAATTTCATTTAGTGTGATAACCTGAGTATTTCATAATGCTGAATTCTACTTTCAGGTCCCACACAAATGTGTTCATGCATGTCATGCACAAAAATAATAAGTCCTTCACGATTAAGTGTGGTCATATGGAACCATCAGCGCACCGGTTGAGGCACCAGAAAGCCTGTCGTCATTTACAAGCAAGGAGGAGTATCTGTGGCTGGAGTATCGCTGTGTGTATTCTTCTTAATGATGCTACATCACCAATTCCAGTAACTTCATGAGTATTTTTACAATGTGGTCCTGTAAATCTTGCCACATTTGTAAGTGCTACTTGCACAGCCCTTTGCTGGCAGTGCGTCTCCAGCTCTCAACTGCAGTGACTTCTGCTCTGTGTTTAGTGGCGCATTGGCTAGTTCACCCCATCAACTGGATGTGTTCCTGTGTGTCTTGGTCTAGGTGATGCTGCTCTGGCAGGGGGATTGGACTAGATGGTCTGTCTTGGTCCCTTCCAAGCCCTAATGTTCTGTGGTTCTGTATCTGTTGCTTTAGCAACTGATGCTGCTGCATGTTTTCTAGGGGAAGGAAATACAGTCTTCCCTGGGTTTGGCTCTTGGTTGTTTGCTTGTTTGTTTTGAACGTGGAAACAGTAAAAGTCTAACTTCTTATTGGTGGCTTCCTATTGCAAGAAATATGAACTGTAGTCTAAAGGCATCAGGAGAGTTAGTTTAGGATGACTGTATTTTCAAGCAGGTGTGACATGTCTTTCTTGGGGTCCTAGAATTCTCGGTGCATGGTACTACATTTAATTCTATTGATGCCTGGTAGACACCTATTCAATTTCTTCTTGCTTAAGTTTACCTTTCATCACTTGTAATGCCCTAAATCACCTCATTCCTCCTTTTGTTCTCCTAGGTGTTCAGTGACCTGTACTTCTCATACACATGTTTGTTATGATGTTTGGCTAGGGGGGCTTTTTTGGGGGGAGGGGAGTGGGTATTATTCATTTCCCTTTTCAAATGCTTGAAGAATTGTAACAAGACCTGGTAAGGATATTTAGAATATAAAAGAGAACCCAAAATTATTATTTACAGTTTAGTTCAGAGTCTGGCCCTGATTGTGTCTTCTTGCAGTGTAATAGAGTTTTCAATCTTTAGGAAACTATTCCTAACTCCATATCAGCATCAACTCACTTTCCACAATAAATTGAGAAGTAAAAGTAATAGAATCAGCTGTTGAAGTCAGTCAGTGAGCTCGCTCTGAAAACATTTTCTTTAATAAAGAAAAGTGATTTATTACAGTTTATAATGCACTTGAATTACAACAGGAGACTGTATACTCTAATCTGACAAATACAATTTTGCTCGTGAAATTATTGGCACTTTCTCAGCATTTAATGTTATATCAAGACTTTATTTTATTTCAAGTTTATATAATTTGTTTCTGGATTCCAATACTTTAAATAAGTTGCACCCTTAGTCACAAGACTGTGTTGTATGTGGTTGGTGGTGGGTTTCATTGGGTTTTAAAGCTCTTTAATTGACTAAAACACTTTCCATTAAAGAGCTTAAAAAACTTTAAGTTTTAGTTGAGAAGTTATTTACTCAATAAAGTTAAACTATATTAAGGATTGCATTCTAATATAATGACGAGTGGACGTGACGCTTAGGGATCTGGTCTAGCAGTTAGATAATAGGATAAAGGTTGGACTCGATGACCCTGGAGGTCCCTTCCAGCCATGGTGATTCTGTGATAATCCACATGATTCTTCTTATACGTATTTCAGTGGAATGGAGCAAGTTGATTTTCATTGAGAATTATAGATATCTCTTCTCCCTTATTTGTCCTCCCAGGTTTTGATTTTCCTTTGTTAATAATAAAGCACGCAAGTTCAGAGACGTTTTCCAGAAACCTCTTTTGTTACTCGGTGTTTGGAAGCCATCCAAACACTGTTTTACATCCCAACTGTTGTACGTAATAACAATTCAAGCATTCGATATGTTAAAATAATGTCAGCCTTTGAGTTTCCTCAAGTAGTTCTCTGCAGTGCTCTTATTTAAATCACAAAAACATACCTAAACCTTGTAAGACTGGGGGTTGACTTCACTACGTGAAGTAGTCGCATGGTTTTTCACCTTATAGTTCTATATCTGCGTTTTACTTGTACTCTGAAATGCTTGTTAAGTGCTTTCATCACCTCAAAGTGAAACCGTAGGCAAGAAGAGCTAACCAAAATAGACCTTTCAGTTCAGCACATTGACTGGTACAGTTAGATGATAAGAACTTAGATTCTGTTATATAAACGTGTGATGCTTCTTGCCATCAAAAGGGGCTGGCCAGAGCTGAAGCCAGGGAAGGTGAAAAGTGAGGGAGTGGGAAGGAGGTATAGGAGTACAAGTGGTAGAGTAAGAGGGTGTTGGACTACAGCCAATTAAGCAGAAGTAGACCGACAGACACTCACTGATTTCCAAAGCAATTGGATCAGACACATTGTCTGGTGCTGCTGCACTTTTTATATTTAGCAAAAGTGAGTTATAGCCAAAGTTTCAAACCCCTAAACCTGATGCTAGAATTTCAGCTTCTCATTTTCTGAAACTCCTTGGGTTTAAAACAAAGCACAACTCAGCCCCCCTGACCGGTTGTGCTCCCAGCATGTAGGAAATGTTGGTTTTACAGGCAGCCTCACTGAGGGACATTGAGGAGGAAACTCTGTATTCTCGGTATAGCGGTCCTCTTCTAGGTGGGTAGTTCTTGCAGATATAGGTCACTTTCTCTTCGTAGTTAGGTTTCTGCTTGCTGCTGCAACTGCTTCTGAAGAAAAAGGACTACTGCTCTTACCTCCAGCTTTCCCAGATACGGTTTGCTGGAAGTGATAGAACCAGTCTGGAATATGGAAGTGCTATGCTGGCGCACTGCAAGCCTGCAGCATATGGTGTGAAAAATGGATTATCTGATTGAGTTAAGATGTAGCATTACAATATTAGCAATTCAAACTTTCTATTCTTACAGAAAATTGTCAGTTCAATTTTATGCCATCATTTGTCACTGCTCCTTTCAAGCCTCTCTCTTTCCCAGCCTAGCTTGCCCGGAAACCTTAGTGTAAGCCTCATGCTCCCATAGTCTCCCCCCAACTGTGGTTCTGCATCTCTCCTTCAACAGGAGACTGAATTTATGTCAGGTCAGGTAGAGAGATGTTATTATACTCCCCTGTCCTTTCACTAGTTTTATTTAATTAGCTTTGGGGTTTTTTAGTGACACTTATAATCAAGAGGTCCCTGGTTCATATCTGGGTGTCCCCTCCAGGTTCAAGTGTTTTGACAGACCACTGGAACTGGCTGCCCAGGGAAGTTGTGTAGTCTTCTCCGGAGTCTTCTCTGGAGACATTTAAAACCCACCTGGGTATGTTCCTGTGTGACTTGATCTAGGTGATACTGCTGTGGCAGGGGAATTGGACTAGATGATCTTTCGAGGTCCCTTCCAATCCCTAATGTCTTCTGACTCTGCGATAATTTTCTTTCCTTACAATGTTTTCAAAAGCACTTATCAACATTAGTTTATTAAGTGTAATGTTAATAACCCTAGTTGTAACTTAGAATCATAGAATCATTAGGGATTGGAAGGGACCTCAAAATATCATCTAGTACAATCTCCCTGCCACAGCACTTAGTCTTGTACTATTAATCCCATCGACTCCATCAGGATTTCCTACTTAAATAAGGGCCATAGAATTTTGAGCCTATATTAGAAAGGTTGTCTTGCAAACAAAAGGGCAAGAAATACTACAGCTTTGTTTGGTTAGAAAATGAAATGGCTATAAAAGCTTTTTGTGTAACCTCAGATGCTCAGGACAACAGTGTAGGATATTAATTCTGCAATGGAAAGACGTTTCCACACTGCGGGCTGAATCAGACCTAGAAGGAATCTGTTGTGGATGCAGTCATTATTATCATTATTTACCAAGCTTTGTCTGTGCCGTAAGTTGCTCTGTGGTATGTGACAGGAGACACGACTGTCAGAGCCGTATCAAACTCTTCGCTGTTTGGTACATTTGAAAACAAGAAAGACAATAATTCTGCACATTTCTAGGCTCAGATAATAAATTGGATATGAAAGGAAATACATTAACTCAGTGAGCTGTGAAGATATGTGTCTGTCTATAAATTTATTATGTATATCCTTAAGCACATAGCAGTGTGATCAAATGGATAACACATTTGTGAATCAGACAGCTGGATTATCTGTGCTCTTGGTGGAAATGTTAAATCTCCTCTAAAGTAACGTGTTCTTTCACCCAGTCCACGTCCTCCTGCATTCAAGCAGTTTTATTCTGAGGATACACAGTCAGGAGTGCACACACAGGAGAATTTTCATAAGATGTTTGTATTTGTGTCTATCTTCCACAGCAAGAAAACAGCTTGTTTTGTACGACTGGCAATTTGCTTGCACTCACACAGGTATTTCTGTAAACAGGAGCTGAACTTCTGTCCCAGTAAGGCAGTTCCTGACTGTCTGTTGTCAGCTGCTGAATATTTGAACTCTTGACTGATGTTGTGGCATCCAGCAGCACGCAAGAGCAACTCACTGCCTCATAAAATAAAGCTTTAACCAGAGAAAATATTGCAGCACAACAGCTGGGTAGTTAAAGCTGTCTCTAGGGCAATGAAAGATACAGACTTAAGTTATCTTAGGAAAAGGAGTAGCTTTACTGCCGACACGTTCTAACTTTGTGATTCTGATACAAGAGACCACTGGCCCAACAACAGCTCTTCCCGTCACAGCACATGTGGGGATTGTTTGTGCTTGGGCTTATGAGGAGAATATCTGCTCAACAAGCAAAGAAACACAGGTTTTCGTTCCCACTGACGTCTAATTACACTGATTACTGCAGGCTGAGACAAAGGCAGGACACAGAGCTGGAGGGATGGCAGTTTCTGGTTAAAAACCCCCCGTGTTATATGAAGTAAAGCAGCTCAAGAGATGGGTCTTTAGCATTTCTCTGCAGGGAAATAACGATAACACAGGATCGTTTGGCATGCTTTAATAAATCTGATTTTTGTTTAAAATCTGGGCATCTGCAGAAACACAGAGGTGCGGACTTTGAAACACAGGTATATGGATCCTGAAGCTTCTGAAGGGGAATAACAAGTATTTGTGAAGAAACAGCTCCTGTGGAGTCGTGTAGTTTAAAAATGTGAGGTTTCTTGGTCTGAGGCATTGGAAAGTTCCTATGGCAACTAGTGACTTTTTTCCAGAGATGAAGAAAACTGGAACAATGGGTTTGGAGCTTCCGGTTTTGGGTTTCCAGCTCCTCCTACTTCTAGACTTCATTTTGTTCCTTCTTCATGGAGGAAATCATTCACTGCACTAGGCATAGCAGCCATCTTGCCCTTGGAATGTGGTGAATGGAGAGAGAGAGAGAGAGTGGGGTGCCACTCAAGGAGCAGCAGAGGGAAGGTTTCATCTGAATTCCACTGTTTGCTGAAATGGAAAGAGTTCTCTCATTCCTGCACATAGGAATCATCATGCTGGAAATAGAGGGCTGGCTTGGAAGCACACGGAATGCAGAACTGGACTTTTGAATGCCTACTGATGCTGAAGGACCTGTGCATGGACTCTGCAAGTGTTTCTGCAAGGAAAAAGAACTGTTGGAAGTCTTGCAGTGTTGGGTCAAAGCTTGCACTTTTGTTCACGTGCACCACTCTGTCTACAGCATAACCTCTCTGCAAAGGGCTGACACTAATCCCTGTGATAGATGCAGGCAATCTCAGATGCATGTGTACACAGCATTGCAGTGAAACTGAAGAAATGTTTTCCCACGATTCAAATATTTGAAGTCAACACTTATTCTATTGGATAATAAAACCTGTTACTCACTTCAGCAAAGATCAATATTTCCTCAGTGGACTGATGGAATAGAAGCGTTCTCTTGTAACTTTAGCCTATGCTTTCTCCATTGTGGATGTTTTTAATTCTAGTAATGTTGCGCTGTAATTAATTGCAATAGTCCTGGGTAACTTGACAGCTGGTTATGACACAAGGAAATACGTACACAAAGAAGTAACTTCTCCCTGATAGCAAGTGATAGGAGCAGAGCAAATGGTTGCAAGCTGCGCTACAGGAGGTTTAGGCTGGTCTTAGGAAGAACTTATTTGCCAGAAAGGTTATCAAAGATCGGGATAGTCTGACAATGGTGAAATCATCGCCTGTGGAGGTAATCAAAAGACATAGGTGCAATGCTGAGGGACATGATTTAGGGGTGACGTGGTAGTGCTGTGTTGAAGGTCAGACCTGGTGTTCTTAAAGGTCTCCTCAAACTAAAGATGTTTTGTGATTCTGTGATAAAATGTAGAATTTCTATTTAATATTTTGTATATATTACAATGCAGTGTGAAGCTAATGTGTAAGAATGTATGTTAGTGTGACTTCATTTTAGTGGAGCTGAATGTGGAGCACTTCAAGTTAAAATCTGTAGCCACATTCTTGATTAGATTATACATCTCACCGCTCACGTGCGGACATGCAAGGAAACAGTCACACATGAAATGCCTCTGCAATGTACTGAAAGCAGAGTATAAGAAACCCAAGACAAAAAAAATAAACAGATAAGCAGAAGCTCAGCACTGGAACGGGCTTCTCAGCACTGGAACGGGCTTCTCAGCACTGGAACGGGCTTCTCAGCACTGGAACGGGCTTCTCAGCACGGTGGTTGAGTGGCCGTCCCCACATGTGTTTAAAGATAGCTTGGATGAGGTGTTGAGGGATGTGGTATAGGGGTGAACTCGTAAGGTAGGGTAGGTGGTTTGACTTGATGATCCCAGGGGTCTTTTCCAACCAGAGTGATTCTGTGATTGTGTGAATTTTGTTAGAACTGATCCCAAGTTGTTTGTACTGTCGCTCCACCACCTTAGCTAATAGTGGATGCTGCAATGTACTCAAAAAGAGCGACTGTTAGAAGCGTGTTTGAATAAAGGAATTGTAGACTTCTGCTAATTCTCAATATCAATGAATATCAATATCTGAAAAATATCAATGCAAATGCTGCTATTATCCAGAGAATTCTTGTTTAGAATTGTGAAACTGTGTGAGCCTCCTGTACTTCCGTAATTCTTCCGTGCTGACCCTGTGATCTGGAAAATCCTATTTCCAGTATGTCTTTTCCAACCAGCAGGCATCACAAACCATTCCCGTCATTCACCTGGATGAAAGTAAGAAGAAAAAATATTTGCATGTGCCCACATCTCCCCAAACTTCTTGCCTGCAAGCTACTTTAACTGGAGTCAACTTTTTCCCCAAGCATTGGGTTTTGTCTTACGAGACAGGACAGTAACAAAGAAGAACCATCCCACTGTAAAATACCAAACTGTTCTTTAGCAGAACCGCTAAAAACGCATCGAGTGATTTCACTGTAACTCCCCATCCCATTAGGCTTTTAGGTAAATAGGTTCCCCAAATTGACTTTAAAATTAATGAATATGTCATTAGCTGGTTGCAACTACAGCCTGTGCAACGGAAGGTTGTCTAAAAACGACAGACACTCATTTCCTAAAAGAACAACAGGAGTAGGAGCGGAATGGGGCCAGGGCTGTATCGCACACTGTACGACAATTTCAGCTGGGACACAACGGGATTGCGAACGCGGGGAGCAAATTAGATTGATGTGTTGTCCTCGACATGCTGGCATTTTCATTTCTGAGGCCGACCAAGTCCAAAACAAAGCCATTCTTTATCCTTGTTCAAAATCTCAAGAGAAATTAGTTCAGGTGAGCTCACCCCAGTTCCTCGCGTACAAGAGGACACGTCAAAAAGCTGTCTTGCGCTGATAGTAATTCATCACTCTCGTCTGCGAAAAGCATGGAGGGGAAAAAGCTCTGCTAACCACATTTTCTCCACCAACTACATCTTTCTGGCCCATATGTTTTGTATGAACGTATGAGAAGGCACGTCAAGGGAAGGAACCAATATCATGTCTTCGTGATTACCAAAGACTGGTTTTTAATTCGTCTTTCCTATTCCTTGCCTCTGACTGAAATCTCAATATGATGAAACACAGATCTCACAGCACGGAGAGCAAAGCCAGGGAAGTTATAGCTTAAGAGAGGAACAGGTAGGGAGAAATGTAAGTGGCTAAAGAACGCCGATGGGGCGTTAAAAATGTAATCAAGCAGCAGGTCACTGTGTACAGCTTAATTCTTTCAGTCTCCTAAAACGACCTTGGGAGAATCAGAACACCTGAAAATGTCGAAGCTTCAGTAAGTCTTTTCTTTCAGATTTAACGCAGGAGGCAGGAGAGAGATCACCGATACGATTGTGTACAAGTTAAAAGATCATCCAGTTCACCCCTAAACCACATCCCTCAACACCTCATCCAAGCGACCTTTAAACACATCCAGGGATGGCGACTCAACCACCTCCCTGGGAAGCCCATTCCAATCCCTGACCAACCTTTCTGTGAAAAAATTCTTCCTAATATCATGTCTAAACCTACCTTGTGGTGAACCTGACAGACCCAGCAGTTATGTTTGCAGAAGGGTTGTATTGACAGAATTCTTCAGACAGTCACACTTTCTGAGCAATTTAACTGCATTTGATTTCACAAACCATGTGAAGAGCTTCTACTTCGCAGTAGAACATTCATATTAGACATGCATGGAAACCACAACATTCTGATGATACTGGTGTGGTTCCTGAGAACCATAACAGTCTAGAGTAAATCAGTGCCTAACTTCAGTTTGTGATAGCATAGGGATATTGCTAAATCTAAGCTTTTTCTGTTAATTATTAGAAGATTGTTATTAACATTAATATAATTAATTGTTAGTGGTATTAACATAATACAGATTAAAATAATATCAGAAAAACAGGTATGCAGAAAAACTTACTTTTATTTGAAGTACTTGGTAAAGATGTTCCTCTCTCCTCTGATCCATTCACACACTGCTCTGTCCTCACCACAGAGCAACTTGGCCTGGCAATTGCAGACTGCTCCCACATCTCTGCTCATTGTGCTTGATCCATTCCACTTGTTGCAAATCAGAATCTGACACCACATTCAGTGAACAGCCACTTGTCTCCTCGGAGGTTAATGTGGTGGCGTGTGGCCACCCTAACCCTGTCACCACCTGGAAACAAATAGGGAACAGCTGTGGTTTCCAATTAGGACAATTTAAATTCTCAGCAGGAGCTCTGAGTCAGTACCTGTTCTGGACTAGAGTGGGTATGTTTGGTTTTGGAGGTGCATGAGCTGCCTCACTTTGTCTCTTCTTGAGCATTTATTTGGAAAGGACTCCCAGCATAGCAATCCTCTCCAGAGCTGCTCACTTCAGTGACTTCACCAACGTGGTGAGTACTCTGGGTTTAAACTGCTGCTGTCCACTTCTCTGGCCCTACTCCTCTGAACTTGAACTTAATGTTGTACCTTACTCTTCTACTCCTGCTCTTAGTAGAGGATTGTTTTGGTACTTTCAAGTTGGAGAAAGAAAGAAGAGCCAGGAGCTAGAGAGCAAAGAATGGGGTCTGTAGTAAGTTGGCTTTGTTGGTGGGAGCTGTATGTTTGTGCAACTTGCCCAAATATCTCTAAAGGAGGTAAGAAGTCTGTTGTTTGTATTTGTTAAAGAAGGTGCCTGGACTCTGGAGGTTTTCCTTTGTTGTTCTAGTTTAGAAGTAAAGATTGCAATTTCTCATAGACAAAAAAAATTCCTTTTATTTAAGTACATGCATAAAAGTGGAAACTTATCACAGAAAACATTTTCTGTATGAGCTTAGTAACAGGATGTGACTGGACCTGCTATATAAAGACACTCTGGTCTTCCACAATATCATCCCATAAACCAATGCTACCCCATCTGTGACAGTAAATAATGACTAGTATTATTATATCAGGCAATATAGACTGTTTTGCTCATTATATCTTTATCAGAAATGCTGCATGGCATGCAAAGACTTTCAAGGAATAAAACTATTCCCAATAATCTCTTCTTCTGTATGTTTGTTAAAATACACTTGGTCATATGAAGGTTCTACAGTGTGACTCCTAATCAAAGCATATAGTTGCCTTCAGGTTGTGTAGACCAGGAATCCTTCGTAAACAGGACATATTGTAATGCTATGTTCATTTTTCTGGTATTTTAAGCTTATTTTTCTACTAGAAAAATAAGGAAAGGTTTGGATGAAGATGTTGTTTGATAGGTTCAGTTCATGGTAGTGTTGTTTCTTCCAGGACTTTTCAGGATTCACTTGTACTCATATAATGTTTCTAAAGGACAGGAGATAGAAAGAAAGAGGCTACTTGGTTGAACAGGAGTAGTTAAAATTATGCATTGTGACTACCAAAGAAAACTTATATGAGTTGTCCAGTAGTAAAACATGGCCCATAGAGGAGAAGTGTCTTATGAGTCACTTGAGTATTAACTGTCTCTGAATTTCAGTCTGATAGAAGTAACGTAATAATGTGCATTGTATGGCTTTGGGATTCTTACTGCGGGCGTTTGGCATAACTTTAGAGTAGCTGATTGTAAGCTGATACTTTCGAAAGACACCTCTACTTTCAACTCCACTGCACTCACTGTCTGAAGAAAGTAGTTGTATGACAAGATCTTCTCTGAATGTAAGTGTCGAAGTAGAATCTATCACTTAATATTTTTTAATCGATTAGGTACTCCTAAGAGTTGAGTTCATCTGTAATTTTAACTACTAGTGTCTGGAGGCCACAGAAATCTGGCGCAAAGAGCACTGGAATACGTGCATCACCTGGCACTGGTTCCAGTGGTGTGGCTGCATTATTTGTGGAGTATATGAACATCAAAGCCTGACACGCACCCTTAGTAAATTAAAATTCTCAGTGTTCATTCACACTACTATTAACAACTGGGGGGGAAAAAGAAGAGGTGACTCTTGTACCTTGTTTCATCTGCAAGATGTCCATGGGTTTTACTGGCAAAAAGCACTTTAAATCTGCAGTACAAATGACACTTCGATCGTGAAAGGAATCTTTGGTACAGCAGAGGCTCGGGTTCAGAGTTCACAACTTCTAGGCTTCTATCTTGCAGAATGTTCTTGCTGTAATTCACTCGCACGTGTAACTGGGGGGGCTTGGAAGACCAATAATTAAATATAAGAATTTCTATAGATTATATGGAATATATTAGAATTAAGTAATTAAAAAATGATTCATAAAGAGGAAAAGATTTGTTATTCAGACCACCTGAGAGTTAGATTCCACCTGACTTTGTGGGTAAAGATATGCAACCCACTCCTTGGGAATAAAATTGTTCTCATGTAGCATGAACATTATTCTAGTCAAGTTGAATGTCAGAGGTTATCTACCTATAATTAACATTTATCCAGGTTCAAAGAGGGGTTTGTAGTGATGGTGCATGTTAAGTGAGAGGAAGTGAAAAACAAACCCTCTACCTAGGGAAACATATTTCTGTCCAGCGTTGAATAAATGGGACACGAAATGCTAGAGTTACTGGTCTCTGTGCTCATCCTACATCCTCAGTTTGATTATACATTACCAGGTAACAAAAGACACTCAACTCATGCCTAAAAAGAGAAGGATTCTGCCTGCACAGTGGGAAATATTTCCTGAAAAGTAAATATAGGGTTTCCAGCTCTGAAAATCTGAGATGGTATCACAGAAAGGAATTCTTAAATGGGGAAAGGTGATTAATGTGAGTAGTAAGTAGTGACTTCCCTGTTCCAAAAGAGCAAAACTGTAAAGGTGATGTCCACAAACTGCACATACACCTTCAATATTTTTGTTTGAAGATCATATTTGAGATATTTAACTTTTAAAGATGTGCATATGTTTAACTTTTCTAAGGAGGCATAGCTCTGTGTCATCAGGAAAAAGTTAAAATAGAGGAAAAAACTCATCAGGAAAAAGGATGCTCAAATTCATTCATGATAAAAATATCTCAAATTATAATTACTATTTTAATTCGTCAATTTATTACTGCTGTTCTAGTTTTAGGGTTAAATGCTGTAACTTTAATGGGGGAAAGTAAGAGGTATAATGAGAGGAAAGAAGGTACAAGAGGAGAAAGAAGTAATATACAGAAGAAATACAAGAAATTACAACCAGAGCTGCAGTATGGAGATCCACAAGAGGGTGGTACCCACTATGAGCCAGCAGCAGTCTAAGTGCTGGGAGGCAGAGTGGGGAACTGGCATGGCAGGTGCAGCCCCAGAGCAACTGGGGCCGGTGAAAAGATTGCAGTCATGGAGCAGAGGCAAAACCAAAGCGGAGTCAGGACACTCAGACAGCTGAGGCTGCAAGGGCAAAATGCCGCACCAAAAGAAAAATGCACAGGAGCTCAAAACACCACCTCCAGTGGTGCCTGGCCTCTTGCTATCCACCCCTTCTTTTCAGCATCTGCTTTGCACTCCTGCCTCGTGCACAGCATCTGTCTTCCCTTAAAGCCTTCCCTGCCCAGCAGCATCTCCACTCGCATATCAGTGGTGCTGCTAAATCACCCTGGGTGAAATAAGACGGGAAATACACCGATAAATGCTAACCTGGCATAATAGTGAGTTTGTGGTAGAAAAATGTCTTTGCCTTGTCTCTCAAAACAATACGCTGTAGTGTCATGGCTCTGCTGGATGCCAGACTTAGTGCAGTCTTCATAGTGAAATGAGGCGATAAGGAAATGACACAAAGCTGATCTAACTGATGACTACTTTGCTACTTCCGAGCTACGCTTTTAAAATGGGCTTCTTGCAGCTGTCTGCAAGGAGGATAAATTTATTCCTCAAGAAAAGATTGTATCGGGGTACTAACGTATTCCAAGGAACCTCTCAAATGAAACCTTCTCAAACTCAATGCTGAAAGCCTGTTATAACTAAGATTACTTTCCCATAACATTTCCCTTTTGTTGTTAGAGTATCCTGTCTGATAGGCAAGCCTGTCAAGGTTGTCAAACTTCTACTTATGACTGTAAAATCATCGGCACTCTTCAAGATTTCTAATATGATAACATGGGTGTTAAAGGCATGGGACTAATCGATGTCACTGCCAGCGATAGAAACCACAGAAACGTGAAAGGTCGTTGTAAATACTGATGAGGAGACAGAGAACTGGATGATGGTGGTTAGGATTTTGTCACTAACACCTTTTTGCTTAGCAAAGCTCAGCAAAAATGAGGGATGATACAGGAACAGTCAATTTGAGTACGGGTGATAAAAAACTGATTGGAAAACAAAAGCAAAAAGCATCAAATTTGCTGCATTTGTTGTTAAATAGTCTGCTGACACGAACTGGAATAGACTGCTGAAGTAAAGCAGGTGTGTGCTTTTGAAAAGTGAATGGAGTCAGCCTTGGCTCTTCTCGCATGCCTTGTAGCGTAGGAGGCCAAACAGGGTATTTCATCAGCTTTCAGAAGCCTGGCAGAGAACATGTCCAGCTAACAACCTGTTAATTCCCAACACATAGTCAACATGATGTCTGAGAAGCCTGAAGAGGGCTTTCCAAAGACAGGCAGCATCAGCTGTGTGCACAAAAGGCTGTGGTGTGCTCTTACCTAGAACGCTTCCAGTACTGTTCCACACAGTCCAGTATAGATTCTATTTAGTAAGCAGACTTCCCATTTCCAGTATTCCTTACATTAAAAAGTACCATGAATGATTTAATTATGATGCATAAAGTAAAACTGTACTTGTAACTTTTAGGGCATAAACTGCACCGGGGGAAGCACATGATTTTCCTCCAAGTTTTCCACATATATAATAGACTTTTACTGTTCCTCCCCTTTCTTGTTAATGCAGTCACATAAGAACGGTGCAGAAACTGGCCCAAAAATAGCCTGAAAATGCCAACTTATACGTGAGGTTCAATTCACCTAACTTTACCATTTAAAATTCAGGTCTTTCTGTGTAAACGAGTTAAACACACTTTCCTGTGTAAACGAATGGAAGAAGAGTGAGACCTCTAGGAAACAACTATCATTAGACACCTACTTTAAAACACACTCAATTATTTTTCCAGACTTGCTTGTCTCAGTTGACTGTGCAAGTTGAACAGGTGGCACACATTCAGGTGGCTAGTGATTTGTGGATACACTTTACATATGTAAAACAGGGCTTCATGAACTGTACCTCATGTGTGGACAACACCTCAAACATTAGTAGGTTTTCACATGGAGAGAGAAAAGCTCCAAACAAGCTAACATGATTTTTTTTGTATTTATGGAAGTTTGGTGACAAGGAAACTGAGGGGTGACCTCATTAATGTTGATAACTATGTGGAGGGTGGGTGTCAGGAGGTTGGAGCCAGGCTCTTCTTATTCCTGCTTGTGCTAATGGCAAAAACCCGCCTGTGCCTGTGTGTACTAACATCTGAAGTAATACGAGCATGTGAGGTGTAGGCATGTTCGTGTAAGTTAAGCTTGCAATTAAACTTTGGAAAGACTGAGCTTCCAAAACAAGACTTCTTGACAAAGAGGTAGATGAATTTACTCTGCATGAAATTTACTCTTGGTTTTCCTCAGTGTCGTTCACTTTTTAAGCTACATATAGAAAATAGAGGGCGAAAAAATCACTGCTAGAGACTAATATTGCTCTGGAAGTGAGAGCTATGAATTCACCTAGCAAAGAGCTGTTCCTTCTAGAAAAGCGGTTAGTTAATTAAGAAAGAGAAAGGGTCTGTACTTTACAAAGCACATGGTTGGGTTGTTTTCCCTTACAACAAAAGGCAGTTTCTTACTGTCAGTCTGCATCGCTGTGTTGTGCCATGTGTATCAGCAGAAAACGTCAAACACCTGATGAGGTGTAATGGTGCGTAATGACTTAATTAAGAGTGACTGATCAAGATAAAAGTGGGTGGGACAAATCAAATTACAATAAATTACTATGAAGGCACAAGAACAATCTTCTCGGACAGTTATAGTCCTTGTTTCGTGAGAACATATGAAAAAAGGAATTACAGATTTGGTGGAAGGTCTGGCTTTCCTTTTTCATGCCACCCACGATAACTCACCTCCTAGGATATGTTCTTTGCCTGGAAAACTTGACAGGAATGCTCTGATAAGCTGTGATTTCTATCTCATAAAAGACAGTACACTTTTTCTGTGCAGTGTTGGCTGGTCGGTTTAGTTACTAAGGGGGACGCAATTAGGTGTGGAAAAATCCAGCAGATTATTAGGATTCATTATGATGTATTTATGAGGGCTGTCTGTTCATCTTTGCAGTTCAGCATACCTGTTAGAGAGGCTTATAGGGTATAGAAAGATCTATCTGTGCTCAGCAAGGTAAATCTTGTGTTATGTAATCGCTTTCTGCAGCTCAGGCTGGGCTATGTCATCAGTTTCCAGATGTGTCTCGATTTAATTTGGTAATTCAGATAGATGTGTTTAACAGTGTCCAGTCCATGGCTCTAAAGGCCTTAAATCTTGATGGTGAGATGTGAACGTACTGGTTAGAGGGCTGCTGCAGTAACAGCCCAACAGAGGTGGGCTCTTCTCCCAGGCAGCTAGTGACAGAACAAGAGGGCAGGGCCTGAAGCTGCACCAGGGAGGTTTAGATTGAATGATAGGAAGCACTTCCTCAAGTTAGATGTTAGGAAGCACTTTTCTCATGGAAAGGCTGATCAGACATTGGAATGGACTGAGGTGGTGGAGTCATGATCCCTGAGGTATTTAAGAAAAGCTTGGCACTTAGGTGATTGTGGTGGTTTTAGGTCATAGACTTGGTGATCTTAGAGGTCTTTTCCAGCCTCAATAATTCTGTGATTCTGTATTGAATTAGTTAGCTTCAAAACTTTTCTTGATCTGTAGCACAAAATCTCATTCAACAACGCAATAATCTGTCTCAGGAGACTCTAAACATCAACAAAAATGTTTAAACATCAGCAAACACATTGGTGTGTTCTGTTTAATACAGTGCTGTGGCTTACCACTCTTAAATGCAGGGCTGAAGGCTCTGTGGAGTCTTCTATAGACTAGGAATTGTAGATGGCCCCCAACACATGAGAACTTCAGGTGTATGCAGGGTGAGAAATAGATCTGCTTATGCTGTGAGTTTTTCACCAAGTATTTCCAGATAAGCAAAACTCCTTCCCGTTGGCTAGTCTCAGCTAGATGGGGGGCTTAAGGTAGCCACTGTGTGCCATAAAAATACAGGGAACTCAAAGACATCAAATTCTGCAAGATTCCTTGAGATGCACTTCAAAACTCAAGGTGCATTTTCTCTGAGAAGAAAACATCCCAAAATTAAGCAGAAATAATCTCTGTTGTGCTTCCCTTACTGCTGTCTCGTAGACAAGTGATCTGCGTGGTATAGGAGTGCATCAAAAAGACAGTTAATAACGTAAGAGGCCAGTGTACTGTAATGAGGAGGGTATTTGTCCAGTCCCTGGTACATCTAACACAAACACTAGTGTCTGCTTTCAGCTTTCCAGTTGTACAGATCTACCTGCTGCTACTTCATAACATTGTAAAATGTACTAAGAAAGACTGCAAGTACTTTATTTTTGACTTGGCAAACCCTGTTTTGCTGAAAATTCCTAATGAATAAAAGATAAAAATATAAAGAAATTGACTTCAGTCAATCTTCATGTATTATTCAAAAGTCTTCTGTGTGTATGAAGTATCTAGATACTCCTTAATTAGCTACCTTGGGCAGAGAAGACCTAGTTTAAAGTGTTGAAAATAATAGGTTTCAGAGAGCAATTAAAGGTAAGTATGGGATTAGGTTTCCTAGTGCAAGGTGACAAGAACCTGGCATCCTTTCAGTTCTACTCCTATACCTTGTTTAATTGTGAGATGGAAAACAGTAAAGAATCCAGAGTTGAACTCATTCATAGAATCAGTAGGGATTGGAAGAGACCTCCAAAGATCATCTAGTCCAGTCCCCCCTTTTTATAAAGAAAAAAAGGCAGAAGGAAAACAACCAACCAAAACCAAATCCCTGTTCTGCTCTCTCTGGATATCCCAAAAGCTAAGACATTGCAATGACTAACACCACGAGTGTAGGACTGCAGTGGGGTCTAATGTGATGTGTGACATGTTTCATCTACTTCTGTAGAAGAAATTCAGTAGAAAACACACCCAAATCCAAACCTGTTTCTCTACTGCCTAGGTGCCCTCACACAACTCCCCCCACACACTGCAGGGCATGGCATGTTCTCAACACACTCGGGCTTATACCGGCTACTCTTCCGGGGCCGTGCGGTCTTTAACGTCACTGCAGCTGAAACGGTCGGCACTGAAAAGATAAAAATACTAACAATAATGAAACCACAAGCTCTGCATGTTGGGCCCCGAGGAAACAGCTGATGTGCAAGGCTGTAAAAACAGCCTCACTGATCTAAGAGGTCCCTTGATAAAGCTGTGTGAACATAGAACTGGAAATTGCTTGGAAAACAACCTTTAAGATCACTGAGTCCAGCTGTTGACCTAATTCTATGATGCCCATTGCTAAACCATATCCTTAAGCATCACTTAAGGGTACTTAACGTGCTGACACTTAAACACGTACAGGGCTGGCAATTCAGCCACTTCTCTGGGTAGCCTATTCCAGCGCAGATGAGTTTGTATCAACACAAAGGGCTAAATACTTTAAATACAAGTGACAACTAAGAAACACATATTTATTGTGATGATGAATCACTGCAAAGACGTGAATCAGTTAGACAGCCGGTAACATTAACTCGTTCTACTTCAAATAATTCAGCTCAGGACGTCTCACAGGTTGTTCCTGAGGGACAGGAGATAACAAAGCTGACAAAAAGCTGTTTTGAGCTGGACTTTGTGAAGCTCTTCTACAACGGTGGTGCTTGCTGATTCAGGTTGGTCCACAGGATCTTTTCCATGCTCCATCCGTATAGCAAAAATGTACGTAAAACAGGCTGACAGAAAAAATGAAGCAGTTCTAGAGGAGCCTATAAGTTGTCCTCTTTTACCTCGTAGGTAACTGTAATCAGTCCTACCAGTCAAATGACTTTTTTGTGGAGGGGAAGTTTCGACAAACATATGGGCTCTGCCACGAGCCTTTAGGGTCACCGTACACTGGCTGTAGTGACATGAGAAGTAAGACCTTTCATGAAGGACATCTTGCATCAAGTGGGAAACAGCTTTCATTCAAGAGATGCTGAGTGTCAGGGTAACACAGGAAGAAGGCTGGTTCTGGGAGAGAGAAGCGTTCTTGGAAATCAAGAGCTGATTCTGTAGCTGTCACTCATGCTTGCAGAGATGTCACCTTGTGGACTCGGGGGCTTCAGCAGTTCCTGAAAAAATAATGTAAGCACAAAATTAAATGGAAGAATTTAGTCAAAATGTTCCTTTAGCAGCAAAAGGCTGTAAAATCTATCTGAAGCATCCATGTGTTGGCAGGGGACACGTGCCCACCTATTTCAGCTACTAAGAATATTGGGTGTTTTAGTCCCCAGTACAGAGAGGGGGCAGTTTGGGACACATTCTTTGTGGAAACAATGGGTCCAGAGGACAGCAATGAGGCTGGTGAATGGACTGGAGGGGAAGTCTTACGAGGAAAGGCTGAGGGAGCTGGGGTTGTTCAGCCTGAGGAAGAGGAGATTCAGGGGCAACCTTTTCGCTCTGTACAACTACCTGAGGGGAAGTTATAGGCAGGTGGGTGTCAGGCTCTTCTCCCAGGCAACTGGTAACAGGATGAGAGGGCACAGCCTGAAGCTGCACCAGGGGTGATTAGGTTGGATGTTAGGAAGCACTGCCTCATGGAAAGGGTGATTAGTCCCGCTGGAATGGACTGCCCAAGGAGGTGGTAGAGTGCCCATCCCTGGACCCCAGCGCAGTCCAACTTGCACCCAAGCTGCTTTCTTCTTCAAGCCAATACTGTTCTTCATCAAAGCCCAGTTACTATAACCTAGCCATTAGTATAAAGCTACATCATTACAGAAAAACCAACAAGCCAAAAAAACCCCCCAATGTGTGAAATAGATGCAACCCCCCCCAATATTTCAACAGATTTAACGTAACTATCTTTCTAATTTGTAGTACAAGTCGATTTGGTCCTGTTCAGTGGCCAGGTGCAATGGTGCCAAATTAAAACCTCATGTCTTTACCATCTCTTAAGTTCATTCTCTTAAGTTCTTCTTCCCTTGACATCTATTTTCAGTTTAACTTTGCGACCAGTTTTAACTTCTACGGCAAGAGGTCTGCCAAAACCTATCAGCAGTACAATGACCTTTCCTTTTGCTTTTGCTTGTTTCATAAAGTCAGGCACTTTTAAATATTTAGGTGTTTGTTATTTATTTATAGTTTCTTTGTATCAAGTAATACCACAAAATCTGCCGCTTCCAGGTGCGGGTAAGGGTCTCCAGAGCGATGTTATTTAACCCCAGCCAGCAAACGAGCATCATGCGGCTGCTCCCAGGGGGATGTGAAGGTGAATCAGGAAAAAAAAATCAACATCTGTTGAAATAAGAACAAATAATTTTAGTTTAACAATGAGCCAGCAATGTGCTCTTGGGGCCAAGAGGGCCAACAGCATTCTGGGGTGGATCAGAATGGGGATGGTTAGCAGATCGAGAGAGGTTCTTCTCCACTACTCTGCACTAGTGAGATCACATCTGGAATCTTGTGTCCAGTTCTGGCCCCTTAATTCAAGGAGCTGCTGGAGGGAGTCCAGCGTAGAGCACCAAGGATGATGAAGGAAGAGGAGCACCTCCCTTATGAGGAGAGGCTGAGGGAGCTGAGTCTCTTGAGCTTGGAGGAGACTGAGGGGTGATCTCATTCATGTCTATAAATATGTGAAGGGTGGGTGTCAGGAGGATGGAGCCAGGCTCTGCTCAGT
>JAOXOE010026353.1:0-22072 GCA_028565055.1 Phoeniculus purpureus
TTTCCCTGGTATTTCTATAGGATTTGCTCCCAAATTTGCTTTCTGACAAGATAATTAATGTCGCTGAGAAGGAAAAGCCTTAAAGCCCTGTTTATATGCGCCACAAGATACTACATTACTTCAGGCAATACATTGTGTTAACACAGGAGATAAACATTGCTCCTCACTTAGAAAAACCTCTCCTTCAATACGGCCTTACATCTTCCGTCGCGTGCACTTTATCAGTATTTTTAGGTACGTGAAAGGGACAGAAAAGGGGTTTTTTGCTTTGTTTTGGGTTTATAAAACAACCCCCTTCTTGAAAAGGCTTCGTGTCCTCTCACTGTGTTGGTGCTGCTCACTAACACAGCAAACCAGGCAAGAGGAAGGGAATTTTCTGCCCTTCAGAAAGCACAAGAAGGAAATCTGCATAAGCTGTATCACCAGTTGGACTTGTTGTGACAGTTCCTCATAATTAATGTCTCTGCAGAACAGGGATCAACAGGTTGGGCGCTTCAGAAATAATCACATCTGGGTGGGTTTCAATGGATAGGCGAACACATGGCAACCAATGCCGTTAATGAGCACCAGAAGAACAGAGTACATATTTATAAACAGCTTTCTCTCTAAAAGACTTGTAGCCCTGTTCATGAGCCACATCGGCACCTGAGAACTGTCTGTAGCCACTGCTAGGGGAAAGAAACTGCTATCCAGTTCAAACTCTTCTCTATAGAGTGTGTTTAGATTGTGTGGTTGCTTTTTTCCTACAGTGGTTTCCAACTGCATTTAATTAGCACTGGAAAATGATCACTGTGGAGCTAAAGTACTTAAAAGCCAGTATGGTTCAGTGGAACATTTTTGTTCTTCACAGAATCACAGAACATTAGGGATTGGAAGGGACCTCGAAAGATCATCTAGTCCAATCCCCCTGACACAGCAGGATCTCCTAGACCAAGTCACACAGGAACACATCCAGGTGGGTTTTAAACATCTCCAGTGAAGGAGACTCTACAAGCCCCCCGGGCAGCCCGTTCCAGTGCTCTGTCACCCTCACTGGGAAGAAGGTCCTTCTCATATTTATATGGAACCTCCTGTGTTCCAGCTCATACCCATCGCCCCTTGTCCTATCACTAGATGCCATTGAGCAGAGCCCGGCTTCATCCTCCTGACACCCACTCTTCATTTATTTATAGACATTAATGTGGTCACCCCTCAGTCTTCTCCAAGGTAAAGAGACCCAGCTCCCTCTGCCTTTCCTCATCAGGCAGGTGTTCCACTTCTTCATACTGGATAAGTGAATGCAGCCTTAAAGAAACTAAACCCGATTGCATTTGTTTAATATACTTTGCACTCATTTGATGATTTGAAAGAGAAACACTCACAACACCTAATTCCAGACTGCACAACTCGTAAATCTGTGAAGCTCAGACTTCTGTGAGACTTGTGGTGGCATAAATGCTTTCGAGCTTTCACCTAAAATAACACCTGCCATCACTATATCACGGAATCACACAACTTTAGGGATTGGAAGGGATCTATCCCCCTGCCAGAGCAGGATATCTACCTGTTTAGAAGTGAGAGACTAACCACAACTCCTTCAGAACAGTCTGCATTGATATGTGCAGACTATATGCACTTTCTATATATGGATATATAAAATACATACACAGCCTTGTAACTTACTTTGAAAACCTTTAAATTTGTCCAGCTATTACAGCAGCTGGATTCTGCTTTCAGCACAATTAAAGGAAAAAGGCTCATGTTGTCCACCATGAAATGCAACAAATTTAGTGGCAGCATCCTTCCTGTCTCTTACTTTTTTTCAGGTTCTTCTCATTGCTATTCCCACAGTCACTGTTCTAGATCTTTCTAACTGCTTGTGCTGCTCTGGATTTTGCCATTTGAAGAGTCTGATTCTCATGCTTTTTCATTCTGTAACAATAGTTCTGGCCACTCTCTTGCATGGTTAGACTAGCGAGACCACATCTGGAGTGTTGTGTCCAGTTCTGGGACCCTCGGTTCAAGAAGAACACGGAGCTGCTGGAGGGAGTCCAGCGTAGAGCAATGAGGATGATGAAGGAAGTGGAGCACCCCCCTTATGAGGAAAGGCTGAGGGAGCTGCGTCTCTTCAGCTTGGAGAAGGGGAGACTGAGGGGTGACCTCATTAATGTCTATAAATATGTGAAGGGTTGCCGCGATTGAGAGAGGGGACACAACTTGATGCAAACTAAAAGTCAGTTTATTGAATACCAACATGAGCTTATATGCTCCTCTAGATACGAACGTGCATAGCTTTCATTGGTGCTTAACAATTTTTTCAACATAGACCCTTTTACTCATTGGCTGCCGACACTAACAATTGCATTAGAGCAAAACTTCTCCAGCTAGCCCAAGCCCAATTATACAGTCCTTCTGGTAAATTTCCATTCTGTACCCAGGTCACGCTGACCTGGAGGATGGAGCCAGGCTCTTCTCAATGTCTTCTAGTGATAGGACAAGGGGCAATGGGTATGAGCTGGAACATAGGAGGTTCCATATAAATATCAGAAGGAACTTCTTCCCAGTGAGGGTGACAGAGCACTGGAACGGGCTGCCCCAGGGATTTATGGAGTCTCCTTCTCTGGAGATGTTTTAAACCCACCTGGATATGTTCCTGTGTGGCTTTGTCTAGGTGATCCTGCTGTGTCAGGGGGATTGGACTTGATGATCTTTTGAGGTCCCTTCCAATCCCTGATGTTCTGTGATTCTGTGAAAATGAATTTTAGTTAAAGAACTGTTGACTACATGCTGGATACTTTGAATGCAATCCAGTGAATGCTTGGCACATCTCACATCCTTCGGGAAGATTATTCCCACAGGTGGCTGAAGATGTGCTAACTCCTGAAGGTGTGCTTACTCCTTGAGGAAGAAGACACAGAAACATAGTTTGTAAATCAAAACGTCCTGCAAATATACACAGAAGTCATCTATCACTGTTATGGAGCCAAAGTAATTAAGGAGTTTCAACTCATCTCCCTAGGAGCTCAGTCCTTCTGAAAAATGCTTGTCTTCAACATTCCTAAAACAGTCTCTAACAGTTGGACAGCAGGTCATGCACGTTTTTGGAAACTCTCTGTGCACATCCCTCGCTCCAATGGCACGCTCAGCTGAACACGTTGTTCTGCCACTTATTTATTTATTTATTTAGTACGACCGTGCGTTACTCTGCGCAAGTGCATTAAATAAAGAGAAGATTTTTAATGCATGGAAGCACGCTAATCAGACCGGCTTTATTGCATTTCTGTGGAGTAAGCGTGCTAATGACTGCATAATGTGTTTGCACTGCTATGCGATTTCTCTTCAGTTTGTTTGAAAGCTTAATTGTGCACAGCTGCCTGGGTTCGCGTGATGGACAGATGATACTTGGTGTCTCCCTGCTAACTGAGTGTCCGGGAGGGACCTGCAGTGTATTTCTAATTGTTTACTTCAATTTAGTCCCCATAAAAGGGACTGTGCCACCATCAGCCACCATCACACCTAATGAATTGATGCTGTGATTTTACTTTGTGTGCCAGTTAAATGCTAGATGAGCGTCAGCCCGTGTCAGGATTATTCCCCGCCTGGATGTGCTCCTGTGTGCCTCGGTCTAGGTGATCCTCCTCTGGCAGGGGGATTGGACTAGATGATCTTTCGAGGTCCTTGCCAATTGCTAATGTTCTGTGATTCTTTGATTCTGTGATTATTAATAGTATCTATGATTTCATATTTATAGGGCTTCCATTGAGAAGGGATCTCAAACCTACTTAAAAAAGTGTAGGGTGTTCACTGTCATCAGAACCCTGATGGGAAACTAATACACTCTGGATACAACTATTTTAAAGTATACAAAAACATCTGAAGTACAGATGGTATTAAAATATAACATAAATTATCCATCATAGATTAAAATATTATGTTACCTATAACATATATATACACATAGTATCTGTTCTAGAAAATATGTATTATGGAGCCCTCAGTTCCAGAAGGACACGGAGCTGCTGGAGGGAATCCAGCGTAGAGCAGTGAGGATGATGAAGGAAGTAGAACACCAACCTTATGAGGAAAGGCTGAGGGAACTGGGTGTCTTTAGCTTGGATGAGACTGAGGGGTGACCCCATTAATGTCTATAAATATGTGAAGGGTGGTTGTCAGGAGGATGGAACCAGGCTCTGCTCAGTGTCATCTAGTGATAGGATAAGGGCCAATGTGTATGAGCTGGAACATAGCAGGTTCCATATAAATATCAGAAGGAACTTCTTCACAGTGAGGGTGAAGGACTGTTGGAACAGGCTGCCCAGTGGAGTTGTGGAGTCTCCTTCACTGGAGATGTTTAAAACCCACCTAGATGTGTTCCTGTGTGACTTGGTCTCGGTGATGCTGCTGTGTCAGGGGGATTGGACTAGATGACTTTTTGAGGTCCCTTCCAAACCCTAATGTTGTGATTCAGTGATGTACATCGTATTATTTAATATACCCAATATATATTACACCTTGTATTATGTAATGTAGACTTTCCATATTATAATACATGAATAAATACAAGACATATTTCTATTTGCTATGTGCTAAGGATTAAGCTTCCTGTTGAATTGAGTCATCAGAACCAAGTCTCATAATAATAAAATGCAGAGATACCTGATGCTCTGCAGGAGTAGGGTGCAAGTGAAAACGCAGTTAATGTTTCTTTACTAGTGTGTGATTTATGAAGAATAGGGAGTTCTCACGCATTGCAATGCCCAGGCACACTCAGCCTCTGCAGCGTACGTCAGGTCAGCTGTGGAAGCTCATTATATGACAAGCATCTCCAGCTTTTTGGCACAGTCCCTCTGAATTGATTGTCTCTGAAACCAAAGTCAAGACATGAGCTCAGGAAAGACTAAGCCTCAACAGCACAGTGACTTTTTAGATACAAGGCAGCAAAAGGACAAATCTGCTGTCAAGATAGGATCCAGATAAGACCTTGAAAACAGCTGCCCACCTCCAGCTGACTAGATTATTCTGGTGTGGAGCTCATATCAACAGTGCAGAATCTGAATGCACTTCCTTTATCTCATTCAGGGAAGAGACCAGAGGATAGCAGAGACCTCTGCAGTGATGAATAACTGGCTTTAAATAGGGCAGATTTCAGAGCTTGGATCAGCTGTGGGACAAGCAAAGCCACTGGTTGCTTAGACTAACAAACTAATGCAGCAAGTCAGAAAACAATAACCCTTTGGTGTAGGGGTGTGGTGGAAGTAACATATCCTTGAACTGTGAAATGAGGTCTGTCTACCTGAGGTGGAAGCGTTGTGCAAAATCATGGAGTGCTCAGCCAGGGCTTGAAACATTCATAGGTGAGACCTGGGTGTCCCAGACAAGTTTGCTCTGAATCTGTGTTTCTGGTCTAAACTGGACCAGAGGGCCTTGTGTCATGCTTGAGGGCACGTGTCATAAAATTGCTGTCCCATTGTAAGTCTTATCTCACTGAGTGAGATCTCACTGAGTGGTCTGCTCTTGTTGTCCTTCACCCCAACTGCGCTCTGATGCCACAAATGGAAAAGTTGAGGTGTGTTGTGAAAACAGAAACCATTCTTATTGCTTTGGGGGTGCTACAACTGCGCTGACACGTGTGCTGGGTAACAGGGATAACAGAGATTTTTGTTCCAATCTGAGATCAATCAGTTGTACTCTTGAGGGACTGGACACACATTGGAAGGGGTGAGTCTATAATGCTTTAACTCTCTCGTACCGCTCATCCTAATTCTAAAAACAGAATCACAAAATAGAATCATTAAGGTTGGAAGAGACCTCCAAGATCATCAAAAATCACTTCTCAAATCTGCACAGAACTTTATGTTTTGCACCAGTCTGGATGTGAATTTGCAGTTCTGAGGGTGCCCGTTTCAAAGCTCATTTTGAAATAAATAGATCTCCATCCATTAACCTCAATCAGATTTGTTTCTGACCTGCACCTTGCCTCCAGCAAAACTCTTGTTTAATATTCTGCATTTAAATGCCACAATCAGCAGCTGATATTTATTCCTCCAGCGTAACCATTGAGATGTAAATGAGAACTGTCTGGCTCTACCTGTGCGTCTGAGTTTCTTTCTTGCATATTCTAATTCATTAGCTTAAAATAAGTGACAGTAGCCTATTTGCTTCAGCAGATTGGGCAGATTAATTCATCTAGTCTGTAACACTTACTGGTAAATAATGTTGATTTACTTTTCATTTGCACCGTAAAACACTCGAGCAGCTTTTGGCTACTAATGATCACTCTTGAAAGGAGCTGCGACCGTGGTCTCAAAGTTCTCTTCTTTGTTACCGACAGTTCAAGCGTCACAAGGGTGCACTGATATTTATCGAAATTCAGTGGAAGTGGAAGACCTGCTGCATTTCTGTACCTTTTAAAACACTGACTCTTTGTTCCTTTGTCCTGGCTATGTGTGACATTTTCTTTCCAAAGCTGGAACATGGGAAGGCAAATGTACCCTGTAGACCCTGTACTAGTCAAAGAGCTGTCTTCTTTTTGTCGTTTCTTCCGGAAACGGCGCTTTGAAAGGAACCACTGTTGTAGAACCAATTAGGTTCTTTAAGTGGATCATTTCTCAGTCACTGGAATAATGAATTCCCATTTGCTCAAAGGGTTGCATTCACCCTTCACTGGCAAAACAAACAGGAATTCATTGCC
The DNA here is from genome assembly GCA_028565055.1 of Phoeniculus purpureus. Lineage (NCBI taxonomy): Eukaryota > Metazoa > Chordata > Aves > Bucerotiformes > Phoeniculidae > Phoeniculus > Phoeniculus purpureus. The sequence goes on from JAOXOE010026353.1 coordinate 6,671, forward strand.
ACAGCTAGGCAACCAGAATTATTTATGCATTCTTTTCAGAATCTTTCCTTTTTTCATCTTTACTGGGATTCACCATAAAGATTATTGTTTAATGAGGGAGAAGTTCACTTGGAGCCAAATGAAAAGGCAGAATCCTTCTAAGTCAGAGTAAATGTTTCAGAAGTGTCTTATTTGTCATCAGGCTGTTCCAAATCTCTTCTTTTTATTTTTTTTTCTTTTAATGGTGGAGGGAGGAGGGTTGTGTTGGGATTTTTTGTTGTTGTTTTTAGTAAAAACACAAATGAAACATTTGTTTTCTGGTTTTTTACCTCCTTTTTTGGAGAGTTTTCTGGAGAGATGAAACAATGAAACTGTCTTCCACAAAACAGATAGATTAAAATTCAGCGTGAAGGTTGTGGAGTCTCCTTCTCTGGACGCGTTTAAAACCCACCTGGATGTGTTCCTGTGAGACTTGGTCTAGGTGATGCTGCTGAGGTGGGGGGATTAGACTGGATGATCTTTCGAGGTCCCTTCCAATGCCTAATGATTCTGTGATTCTGTGATACGTTCCTTTGCAACATGGTCTAGGTGATCCTGCTCCGGCAGGGGGATTGGACTGAATGATCTTTTGAGGTCCCTTCCAATCTCTAATGATTCTAGGAGTCTGTGATTATAGGACAAACCACCACTGTGGTCCTCAAACCTTTCTGCTCTTTCCATTGTAGCCGCGGTACGAACATAGTTGTGTCCTATAGCTGTATCGGGGAAGAAAAGCTTTGTGGCTATGATAGGGTTAACTGCGACGTGACCAGGCTTCTGGAAATCAAATTTGCGCCTGAACCGCAGGCATCTGACCATCTGTAATCGCTCTTTAAATGCTAAAATGGAAGTGTAATTGTAGTGTTTGCTTGTTCTCCTCGTTAGTTGTACACATCATTTATGAGTCACAGTTCAGAGACTGCAAAGTGAACAGCAGGATCACTTTACACCATTAGTATGGTTTGCATCTACCTCGCAGATGAACTTCTCAATACATTCGGTTGAGTAGACACAAAACACCCAGCAAATTATATTTATTTTCTAACAGAGGTCAGCTTAATTTTATTAAAACTACCCTTTTGCATTTGCTTTTGCAGAGTTTGCTGCTGAGTTTCCCTCTTTAGAATTTAGGGTTAAAGGGTGGAGGGAAGACTAAGGTTTTAACCTCGCAGCTGCTCCTGTTTAAGCAATTACTGCCCTTTTAACAAACACTTTGAAAGACCAGATGCCATTGGGAAGGATCTTGGGCGCATTTTGTCATGGGAAAACACTTTTTTTTTTCTTAATTCTTTTTCTTAGCAAATCTTTTTAAGATGTGCAAAGGCAAATTCCATGGGGCAGAAAAGAGTGAATGTATTTTTTCTCAGCTTACATGAGAGCAGAGACTACAATCCACATCCCTCGACGCAAAAGTAAACAGCATTTTGCATTGGATGGCACAGAATTTCCTTCCTCCAGTTGCTGCCTGTGAGGCTGTGACTCCTTCAGTCTCCTCATTCACAAGTTTCTAAGCGCAGCAGCGACTTGACAAAGTGCGTGCAGGATGCTGTCATCCTTCATCATTGTCAGTCACTGGTTCCAACTCAGTGAATCATTTTCCCAAAGTCATTTACAATGTTAAACAATTTCACATAGTGGACCCATTTGCCAATTACATCTTTTACTTCCCCTGCATTTGTTATCCATCCCTTCTTCACGTCAGATGACCCCTTGCTTTTGAGAAGAGTAATTGTTTTCTCAGTAACTTGCTCAGCAGCGATCAATGAAGGGCTTCTGCCCTGCACTCTTGATTAAGCATTAGTTTCCTATCGGAAAAAAAGGGTTTGCTTTTCTTGAGTGTTTTCATGGTTTATTAGTGTGATAGAGCAAGGTTAATAGCAGTGTGTTATGAGTCTGGACAGTCCTACTTCATGACTCTAACACACAGACGACACTTCTCATACCTTACACTGAAGAGTACAGTGGTATGCGGACAAAAGCTGTAGTCAGGAAACAACCTGTGGGATGTCTCTGTGATAAAAGCTCAAAAACCAAATGGCAGCCCCTAGTGTTTAATGGAAAAGAGCCATTCCCCGTGTGCTCTTGCAGCTGTGTATCTGCATGTGCATAGTTTTTCAACTTCATTTGTCTTTTGGCCTCTGTTAACACTTTCCCCCCCACCCCCTTCCTGATACAGAATATTAGACCCAGGGCCAACTTGTGCACATAAAATGGATTTGAACCTTCCAAGTCAAAAACCAGGGTTTGTCCACTAACTCCCACAGATGAAAACTAAGTAGACTGCGTTCATCAAAGGAACATGCAACGAAATTCTTTCAGTTGAATTATTCACTGTCATTATGTGATTAATTTTTTTCTGCAGCTGTGTGACTACAAAGGTCTCGATGTCTCTTGCGGTTCTTTCCATGCCAGTGTGGAAAAAAAGAAGCAGAAAAATGCCCGTTGAGAGCCCCACAGCTCAATGACTCATACAATCGTAGAATCATTAGGAATTGGAAGGGACCTCGAAAGATCATCTAGTCCAATCCCCCTGCCACAGCAGGATCACCCAGACACCCAGGCAGACTGTGCTGCCATTCAGCAAGACCTGGACAGGCTGGAGTGCTGGGCAGGGAGAAATTTAATGAACTATAACACAGGCAAGTGCAGAGTCTTGCATCTGGGCAAGAATAACCCCAGGTACCAGTATAGGTTGGGGACTGACCTGTTGGAGAGCAGTGTAGGAGAAAGGGATGGAGGTCCTGGTGGATAGCAGGATGGCCATGAGCCTGCAGTATGCTCTTGTGGCCAAGAGGGCCAACAGCATCCTAGGGTGGATTAGAAGGGGTGTAGTTAGCAGATCAAGAGAGGTTCTCCTCCCCCTCTACTCTGCCCTAGTGAGACCACATCTGGAGTATTGTGTCCAGTTCTGGGCCCCACAGTTCAAGAGGGATGTGGAGATTCTGGAGGGAGTCCAGCATAGAGCAACGAGGATGAGGAAAGACTGAGGGAGCTGGTCTCTTTAGCTTGGAGAAGAGGAGACTGAGGGGTGACGTCATTAATGCCTATAAATATGTGAAGGGTAGGTGTTAGGAGGGTGGAGCCAGGCTCTTCTCAATGTCATCTAGTGATAAGACGTGGGGCAATGTAAGCTAATGTTCTTGCTAGACCAAATCCCCAAATTTTTGAGAGGATTAGGTTCTACTTATTAAGGGCAGGGGTATCTGGTCCTAAATTAACTGTGTATTCAGTCCTTGGTCCCTAAAGCCCAAATTGTTACACCACGTATCATGTATTTTGTCACTAACCATCACCACTATCCAGCCCTGATACAGCAAAGACTGAACATAAGTACGGTCTGATGTAGAAAATTTTGCTAACAGGCAGATTCCTTTTACACTGAAATAATCACAAGAGGGATTATTTTGTAACTGATTATCATCATCCTGATTTTTCACCTTTTTGGTTCTTTTAAATTATGGCAGTCTTGTCAAGTTTTGCCAGCCTCAGTCAGGTGCAGACAGAGCGTATAATGAAAAATAAAAGGCAGAGTACATCTAACTTTTAAAAATTGTTACCGTTGACATGAAAGAAATGCCAAGTGGAGAATAATGCCTCAGCTGCTGACTTTGTCACAACTTGGAAGAAACTTTCAGAACCATCGAGAGTGACTTCCACATTACAATTTCAAAACAGAGTTGGGCACAGGTGGGCTGGATTTTGAAAGAAAGAAAACCATTAAATCATCGTGTAGGCATTTCTATTGCCATACTAGTAACACATTTTAAAGCCAGAGCTAAAGCACTACCTACCCTCCTTCTTCACAGCTGACATTTCAGTAATTAACCAAAGCAGGCAGAGTGCTGCCATCCAACAGCTAATGCCAGTGCAGAATAATTATTGAAACCCTTGGAAACAGAATACATAAATTAGCTCGAGGAGACTCTGCCTTGCCTGTTGGGTCTTGTTGGAGCTATGTACAAAAAGCCCTTATAATTCATGCTCTTTTTCAGCTGAGGACAGGTTAATAGTTATATGAAAAGGCAGGTGTGATCACAGGGATGTGGCAGCATAAGCACGGGAAGACAAAAATGCATTTCAGAGACTAATACAAGGGCTAATAAGTGCCTGACCTGACTTGAACAGATCTCTCCAGACGAGGTTAGTGGCAGAGAATAATAAAGACAAAACTCATCAGCATATAAGATCTGTAGGGGATCTTCAGGGACAAAGTGATATACTACACTAGAGCCACAAAAATTATTTCTTTTAGTGATCCATGTTACAACTACTTCAACAATTTGTGTTTCTTTGTTTGCTACTGTTAGATTTCTTAAATGTGTGACCTCTGAATTTCTGTTTCAGCAGAATCAAAGTTCCTTCCCTTTACCCTGCAGCATAATCACGTGTGACACAAGCAAGTAACACAGCTACAAGCACACCACTCCCAGCCTTAACTGGCTGACTATATGTTACAGATCTTTTCATTGCACAGTATCTCAGACTAATCGGTTTTGCATAGCCAGTACTTGCTAACTTGGAAAAAATGATTTTCAATGTGTATAAGCATTGCAGCAAGTGAACTGAGGAAGGCAAGTGTGCTATATTAAAATGGAAAATCTCAAGCTAAAGCCTGAAAACCAAGTGCCAACAGGTACATTTATTTTCTTCATGAGAAAAGCAATTAAAAAAAAACCTTTTAGTGCAGCTGAGGTGCCTTAAAAAGCCCATACAATTTGAGATAGTCCTGGTGAAACGGGCTTCAGCACTGGCATTACACAACCCATATGAGGCACGTTACCTAGGTCCCAGCTGTGGCAAAGCAAGCCAGTCATTTCTTATGCCTGGTCTTCAACAGGGAACTGAAACTGACAGCTCTCTTTCTTCCAGTTTATATAACAGTTCAGTAGATGACAAATACATCCTCAGTCACATTCTCTTCAAGGCAAAACTTGCTTTTTGCTTATTTGGTTGGTTCTGTGTAATACATGCTTGCACAGCTTAGACCGTCCACAGCCTTCCAAACACTAGAAGAAAGGAAACTACTCATTTCAAAAAACAAGTGCTAAATGAGAAGGAAGGGGAAGGGAACGGAATAAGGGGTCTCCCACACACAGGACTCTAAATAAAAATGAGCGGTGGGGTCATACAGAGGGGACATGGGCAAAGAGAAGGAAAAATGCAGATTGAAATAGTGTGTTGACTCCCAAAACCTCAATAAGCATTAGTTAAAACTTCAGCAGAGAGAAAATTATGGAAAAAAATTAATTCATGTTATATAGGCACTTCATAATTTCTTCAACATCTTGGTTACGTATGGTCTTCAAGGCTGGTGCGATCTGTGCATGTTTGCAGCCTGAATGAACTATTTTTAGAAGACCAACAGGATTGCAATCTGTGGAGTAAACATTAGTTTGGGGCCAAGATCTAAGCCAAAGCAATTCACTTACTGTTCATTTCACAGTACAGTGCCAACAGAATGTTTTACTCATATTTTTCGGTTTTCTTTTGGATTTTTTTAAGCAATTTTCTCTTTCACAGGCTTGAGGTGATAGTTCGTTTCCTCCCTGTCCCCTCCACTCTCCAGACTCAGTCACACTGAGGTGCACATTATTCCCCACAAATTTGCCTTTTCTTATTATGCTGGATTCTTGAGCAAATTGGCTCTTTGCTTTTAGATATTTGCATTTTCAACATGTTTGGTTTGGTGCTGAAATAAGAAAAGAGCAAGGGAGAGAAATCTGCAAAGAGATGGGAATAAACTTCTCATCATGAATAAAAACAACTACAGATCCAAATGCATTCTTAGACAAAGATAATTCCAAGAACAAGGAAGATTAGTATTGGCAGGATTGTATCCATGTGTATATATATGTGTGTGTGTGTGTGTGCGTGTGTGTGTGCATATTTATACGTACACACGTATAGATACAATAAGTGTACTTTACAATACAAATGTAATTGATATTTGTTTCCAATGAATGTCAGTCTTCAGTGCTAGAAACTGCCAAAGGGAAAACATTATTGTTGGCAGCAAGACAGTACCGTTGAAAGAAAAGCAATTCATTTATTTTTTAAGTGAGTTTGACTTTGTTATAGCGCTAAAGAAATGTAATATTGATTAGAAAAGAAAAAGAAAGAGATTTGTTGCAAATAATCGCCCAGACTGCTAAGCAGCCATCATAGTTTGTCAATTACAGTTTTCCAACTCCTGTTTCCTGGTTTTTCAACTCCTATTGTAAATTCAAAAGTGTTGCCACACTTGCAAAATATCCAGTTAAGCTTGTAGGGGGAAGAAAGGGATTTTAACTTTGCAGACAGTCTTGATAAAGGAGAAATTAAAAACTGCTGACCTTAATCTCAATGGAGTACAGTGCCTCTCTGTGTATTGTTTGTACCACAGAAAGTAGTAGACTTCAAGAACTGCACAGCAAAACTGTTGCAGCACAAAAAGCAAACATCTAAAGGAAGTGGAACAAGTTACGTGGTGATTTTGCACACAAACTCCAAGCACAGTGTAAGCACAAGCATTCAAACCAAATGAATTTGGACTTGCAGTACAGAGTAAGAAGAAACCAACAGACTTGAACAGCATTTACTGAAAAAGATATTAAAAGGCATGAAATCAATAATGACACTTTTGGATTTTTTCCTACAGACAATGGCTCTGTCTTACAAGCCATGTTTACACAGGCTTAGACATTGAAAAGAAACAAAGCTGCAAGTCGAACAATATTCCATCTGCTTGCTCATGTTCCATAGAGACAGCATAGGCAGGCGATAGCACAGAGAGGCTGACTGCTAAGAACTGCCATGCAGCCCTTACTTTATGATTTTTCTGCATAATCTACAGACTTGGAAAATGAGACAGACTTGCTGGTGATGCCCATGAAGAAGGCTGAAGGCACACGGAGCAGCAGAGACAGTTTGAGACTATGCACAAATATACCAAAGAGAGAAAACACAGTTATTTGGAATCTTTTACTAAACCAAAACATATTTGCCTGGATTCAGAAAAGAAGCTTCGTTCACTAATTAGACTTTCTTAGCCATGATATTTTACAATTGCTGTTATTATTTTAAAATGTGTGATAAACTGAATCCTAACTTCTTAACGCAGTTACTACTGGAGTTGAAGCCTTTCAAACTGGATTCTTGATAATTCCTGTTAGTTTTTCTTTGGGATATTTTTATACCTCCTCTTTGTCAAGTATTTAGAGTTTCTAATATTTTCAATGGATACTGCTTAGAAATTGTCTCTTGCTCTTTGTTCAGAGACATCATTACATAGGTAGAATAGAATCTCCACAGCTGTGTTTCCTAAATACACACCAATTTACAAGTTTCTAGTGGTACGTTGGCTATAGAAGATGGCTCTGGACAACAACGAATTCTCATTTAATTAAGGAGTTATTCTTAAATTAGCATACAGCCATAGCATCTTAAGTATCTTGAAGGAATAACATGTTCAGAGCCTCCATGTTCAGACCCCCCATTTCATCTGGGATTAACTAAAATCACACTAAAGATTTGGATGACAATAAACCAAAGACTTAAGAGTAAAGCCCAGCTCACTGAGTAACTCTTCATAACTGGGTAATCTGAAATAGCAAGATATTTAAGCAGTAAACATCACTGCAAATGGATGCAAGTAAATCTGCACATACACAGAAAAAAGTCTACAAGGTTATGCTAGACATAAGCCCATGTTAAAACTACTTCAACATTTAGTTTTTATTCTGTGCCAGAAATTCTGGTACTGGTCTATAGCTTCAAATGGCACTTTCCTACTCCATTTTAAACAACTAGGCATAAATATTCAGCTATTTGAGAGGCAAAGCAGTATATGCAACTCAAATTAACACTAATGGGAGCTCTACGTTTATTCAGCTACAAATATGCTGCTAAAAAATGTATTTCTTGGCCCATAGCTTTAAAGTAAGAAAAAAACCCCCACACTCTGAAATGTAAAGGGAAAAGCGTTCACGTTTCAGATGTTTTCACACAGTGCAGAAAAAGGGTATTATAGTGCAGTTGTTACAGGCAGCGTTAACTGCTACATAAAAGGCAAATCAGGCCTGCAGTGAAAGATCTGAACACCAAATAATCAGTGATGTATCAAGTGTCTTACACTGATATATAAAACGAATCAAGGCATTTGCATGGACTGAATATAGTGGACGTAATTCACATCTAATATTGAAACTTGCATCCAGCAATAATTTCACAAAGTTTCCAACTGCTCTGTATCACCTAAAGCAACAGTATCACTCTGATAGAGAGAATCCGAAAACCTCTGTGTTTGTTAACATGGCCTTAAGTGTTAAATTTGCTGTTGCTGTCTTGAGCTATATCGAGGCTGTTTAAATAAAAGCTGTGACCTGCTAAATCCTGTCCCTAGCTAATTAAAACCGTGAGCTTGAAGTATGTTGCTTAATACATTCCCTTTACTCACTGCTCACTGTTGAAGCTATTGCTAGAAAACTGCACAATACAGGGCTGCAAATGCAAAAGAAAATGAAAACGTGAACGAGAGACCTAGAGTACAACAAAAAAATAATCAAAGGCACTGCTGTGATTGAAGGGAGGAGTGGCTTCATAAAAATGTAGAAAATTCTTTGGTTTGTAAATAAATGTTTTTTAATGGGCAATGCCCTCAAATATAAATCAGACACACAGAGGTCACCATCTGTGGTAGATGCTTTATAAGACACTGTCTTCAGTGTTGGAAAATAAACAAAACAAAGCAATTAGAATTAAGGAAAAAAACAAACTATTCCAGGCAGACTTCAAAGCATGTAAGGCACAAAGCAGCTTCCTAATATGGCAGGCATTTTTTTTAATTAGGGTTCGAGATAACCCAGAAACAGCACTATGTGAACTCCCTTCCATTTGGGGCAGGCATATCATCACCCAGCTCTTTTAGTTATGGACTGCTTCTAGCAAGAACTGTCTTTTTACAGTTAGGAAAATGTTTTCCTACAGTGCAATACTTTCAAAAAGGCTAATAACTATCAGTGAAACTAGTGCAACATACCATTAGTAAAAGGGATCCTGAGTATAAAGCTCACATATGAAACACTTCTACGCACAGACTAAGTATACATCTGGAGTCAAACTTCTCCTTCTGGTCCCTCTCTGTCCATCAGTCAGCTTTCTTATGCAGCTGTAGCAATTTACAGCTGCAGAAGCATCATCTATCAGTTATTGAAGAATGGCTAATGATTGCACATCAGAGTAAAGCCCTTTAAGTCAAAAAAGATAAAAAACATTCCGGCTGCTGTCATAGTACACAGCTTTTTGACAGTAACCACATATAACATGGAGATATATTGTGCATAAGGGAAAGAAATATATTGGGTTGCACCCACACGAGCCAGGAACATCTTAATCTAGAAATTTTTCCCCTTCCCAGAGGCAGTGAATTCTTGGCTCATCTGAAGTATCTGAGACAATTATCAGTCACAATCCATGTCCCTGAAGCTTTTTCTTTAGCAAGAAGCAGCTTGTGCAACCAAGCAGCACTCTACTTCCACAGCAAACATTAGTAATAAGGTAATATTTGTTCACTTCTCAGCAAAAAACGTGCTAGTGAGACAAACACAGTTATAACAAGACTAGTGGAATGAGTCTTGGCTCTCCTTGGATTGCTTCTGTTATCTCCAGCAACATCCTTAAGCCTTCTTTATCTCTTACTGGTCATTTATAATTGCAAACTTTTAATGTCAAGGACAGGCAGCCTTCAAAATACAAACCTAACTGCGCAAGGACCTAGTCACAGGTTCAGCTGTAGTATGAGTGAGTAGCAAATAGTATTTATTGACAGTAATTAAGCAAAGAAATTAGAACATTCTTCATTCTGAGACCTTAAGGTCAAAAGAGTATTTTACATGATGAGTTTAACAGAATTACTTCAATTGTGCAATCAAGACCAAGATGAACTGTAGTTGAGTCTAACTGTATTTCTGAGCTTGTTCTCAGCCTGAAATCCCCATACACCTATGTGACATGCAGAGGCTTTAACACAAAATCTGCCCTTTTTTTCCACAATACAGTACCATGCCTATTATATTCCTGTTACATATGAAGTTGTCTTCATAAGCACAAGTGAAATCGCCAGTATTTCAGCGAAGAGTGAAAGCCAGTTGTACTTCTTATTCATGACCTCTTAAGCAATTCAGTACCATACCAATGACAGCCTCACATGGCTTTAGTACGCAGCACCTAACGTAACGATTTGCAGACAAACCAGAGAATTTTATATGTTTTAATGAGGTAATTCCTGAGACAGTAAGCAATTTAAGATTCTAAGAATCATCAGGACAACATATCTGCTGTGTTTCTCAGACCAAACTCAGCGTCATCCACTAATACTAGTGGAATTACATCTTGTTGCAGAAGGCTTACATCAGAGTTGGTGCAACTGTGGTGGGTTAAACATTGCTGAAGTCAGGTTGTTCACAAGGGAAAGAATACAGCCCTTCACTAAGGCATAGATCTTCCGTAGTTTATTTACCATTAACAGAAACTGCTTTATAGCACTGCACAGAGGTTGCCATAAAACAACATTTTAAGGCTCTCTCAACCATATTTCAGCCATAAATGTCCTATAGACGTAGGAAGGAAAACTACCAAGGTTCAATATTATCATCTTTATTACAGATGACCTCACTATTGTGTTCTCCATAAAGAAAAAATATTAAACCATTAACATAGTCTGATTCCTAAATTAATACAGGTTTACTACTCATATCTAGATCTAAATGGCCTTACTTGCAATGCAATTATTTTTCTAGGAAAATTTTGTTGACAGCCCCATTAATGGCAATCATACCAGAATAAATGTTACCTCTTGTACTAAAAATGTGACTTCTGTTGGCAGAGTATGCCATATATTAGTACATAACCATCAGCAATTCAGTTTTCAGTGAAGTTTTATAATGAATAACATATTATAAAGCTAGGCACAAATTAATGAAAATTCATTTATTTCACTACAAGTTAGAGCTGACACAGTGATACCGTTTAAAACAGATATTTCTGATCCCTTTATGCGCTACTTCTCACTAGTCTTATTTGTCAGTATGGTTCCTAATACAAAGATATTATTACAAGCTGTATTATTTTAGCTCATAAAGATTCTTTCAAAAATCCAGAGGAGAAAAAATAACATACTTATTCTTCCATTATTTTTTAAAATAAGATGCATATGCTTGATGCCAAAATGTGTTTCTGCTTAACTCGCACTCTGTACATGCTAAACCTAAAAAACAGCAAAGCAATTTCTAATGCTTTGTGTCAGAGTATGGCAATAGCAACAGTGTTCACTTCTGAGCCTGTGCTGCTCCAATATTCTACAGGAACTTCACAGAATTTGTCTGACTTACTGAAATGGTAGATACACAGATAAACACCCCAGTATTTATGAAGATGGTCACTTCTGCTTGAACACAGTAGACTTATTTCATTAAACTGGCTTTCTTATGTTAGAAATGATTCTGTCTGCAAAAGCTGTATTTCAGTGCAAAGCAGTATTTCTTCTTGTACTTTTAATCACAAAGGAACACTGGAGAGGGGACGTGACAATCATCCCTGTATGCTTGCACCAAAACAGAACTGTGAACATAGTTCCACAATAAAATCTCTGTTAATCTTGGCAATAAACGTCAAGGTATTTGCCTAAACAGTGGAATGTCTCCAGGTCTCAGTGCTATAATAGGCCCTAGATTATTTTTCCCTTTTGTTTTGGCTGTTACTGCTTCTCAAATGGATAACAGAGAAATCAATTACAAAAAGTTACGTCCCTGGGGTTTTAGGCATGAAAGGGGACTTAGAGATACAGAGACAACAGCAACAGCATATTCTTATTATTCACCTTGATACAGCTTTTGTACATTGTGCTCATCATAGTTCAATAGTACCTGACAACACTCTTGCTGCTAGTTTTCATCTAACACTGGCTTGTGATGTTAAATAAGAAGCTGCGTATGTGAACGTGCTTCTAAGCACTACAGTGTGCCAAAGAATGAGCTGTTTTCAGCTAACATTGAGCCACTAATGATTTTAATGAGAGTGCCTTCTGGATTCATATTTTTTTCATAAAATACATCACACTAAAACAAAATCAATGAGAAACATTAATTAGGGCCTTTTTAAACGCCTTCTGTGGTGGTGTTTTGCTTTTGAGAAGCACCAGATGAAGAACGCTGTGCTTTATTTAAGCTAAGTTGTTTGACATTTAGATGGGAGAAAAAAGAGGAAAAATACTAACAAACACAGGGACAATTTTTGACAGCTCTTTGTCATGCAAGAGAGAAAAAAGGGGACCGACTGTGAGATACTACTTTGAAGCCCTGGAAATTTGTAATGAAAAATTTAAGATACAAGAGAGGAGGAAAGATGAGCTATTCATTTGGTTCTGCATACATTAACACTTGTCATTCAAACTGTGAATTGGCTTGCTATGTGTTTTCGTAATTTTGACTCTAATAAATATCTTGGAGAATTGCTTTGATATTCTAAGATCATGCATGTAGCTTGCATCCATTAAGAAAAATGGGGAACAATCGTCATCAACCCTCTTGGCGCTAATGAGAAGGTCATTGCTCTTTAATTATCACAGACATGAAACTGAAATATTTCAAAGGGTTTGTGGAATACCGTGGCTATGGGCAAAGCTGTGTATCTGTTTATAAGTCTGTCTGTCACAGACCAAATCAAGTAGGACATGCATCTTCCGTTCTGTAGCCTCTGCGCTTTTGTGTGTATTTATTTTTCAAGTTGGTATCCCTGTTTCTTGCACATTGCATTAGTCTGGGAAATTGAGCCCAGCCATTAGCAGGGGCTGAGTAGGAGGGAGGAGGGCAGGGAGAGGAGGAGAAAAAGGGGTAAGAGATGCAAGAAGAGTAAAATGTTCCTCATCAGGAGGCATTGTGAAATAAGTACTAGTGTGTTGTGTGACCTTATTTCCCGCAGTAGGGGTGTTATGAAGGGATAATGATGAGGTGTTGCAGGAAAATATTAGCAAATTAAAAATTTGTGTTTGGCATTTGGTTGTGATGTCACTCATACTTCCACCCTTGCAAATGAAGTGGCTATGAGGGGAACAGATAGCACTAAGCAACAGATACAGTCAAAGCAAAGCAGGCGGTGGAATCAAAAGTAAAAGTGATTTTTTTCCTTTTGGTTTTGAATTCCCTCAAGCAATTTCCTGTTACTCTGGAACAGAACTAAAATAAATGGTTGCCCTCACACAAAGTGTTTACACTGAGCATATCTTTTTGGCCCAATAGTAAAATGTAGACTTGCTTCACGAGCAACCAGACTATTTTTATTCCAGTGATAGGTGAGCACCCTTAATTTCATGCATCTCTTGTGCAAGTGACACTGGAGAGTGGAAAGAAATTTCCTTTCTGAAGAAGAGAGGAAAGAGTAAGATCCAACCTTTTGCAAATTATCTCAATTTCTTTTTGTTCAGTTTGGAGTACTACTACTGCACGGCTAACTTCTTTTTGGTCAATTTTTACCTTTCAGAGGAGTCACATTCTCGAAGTCAGGGAAGGAGCACAAAAAAGAGAGACACTGCATTCAAAATGTAATTGAGATTTATGGGAATTGTGCAACATTAGCTTCTAAATCTACAAGTCCCTAACATTTCTCATAATTAAGAGTGTTTCTCTTTGCTATACAATCTCGCAGAACTCAGATCTCTAAATGTTCATTGCTAAAATGTGATGTTACCATTTCAACAGCAAAACAGACAAAAGTATTGCTTTCTGCAACAACTCTCACCTTGAAAGCCATCTCAAGCAGAATCACATTATGGGAGGAGGTAGTGATTTTTCAAGTAATTTTCACAGACATTCCAACTAATCCTTCTCAGAGTTTGACCTATCTGTAAGGATTCCTTTTTCTACCCTACCAGACATCAGGCCCAAAAAAACTTCTGGGGACTTTCCATTAAATTCCAAGAGAAAAAGACACCACCCTATTTTTTTTTCCAGTCTTTTTTAACACTACACATGCAATAAAAGCTGAGAGAAACACAGTTCCAAAAGGACCATAGCCGGCACAGAGTAGTATTTGTACAAATCCTGCCTGTAAAGCTGGTAGTGCTGATGAAAAGCCCTGGACACCGGTAGATGCCCTGAACCCAGGTAAAATGGACTGATCCATGAAGAAGTTAAGTCTCCAACTAAGTGATGTTGATTAAAAACATAAAATAATTTTCCCTATTAAAAACTAAAGTACAGATTTTCATAGGGGTTTTCCCTTGAGATCTGCATACACAACATCATGCAAGAGGATCAGACTGCCTTTTTTTTTTTTAAAGAACATCTTGTCTGATCGTTGCTAGGCTGACTAAAGTAACTGACTTGACATGGTCAAAGCAAAGGCATAGCCTGCATCTGAACTGACACACACATCTGAACTCAAAGTATGAGAAATAGTGTCTGAAATTTCTCCTTCCCACTTGCCTGAGAACCCGTTTTTCACAATAATCCGGCATGAGCCAGGTGGGGAAGACAGTGTATTCCCCACGAAGAGTGTCCATGCAGTTAAGGTTACCCTCTGACCAGATCAAAAGGTGCTACTTCTTCAGTGCAACAGAAAAACTGTGTAACGCAGGCATTGTGCAGGTTATGCAACTTCTAGATGAACTATCACGATGAGCTAAATGGTGAAGAAAACAGCTGGATAAGACTTAGTGGTACAGAGAAACTAAATCACAGAATCACACAACATCAGGGACTGGAAGGGACCTCAAAAGATCATCCAGTCCAATCCCCCCTCCAGAACAGGATAACCTAGACCAAGTCGCACAAGAACATATCCAGGCAAGTTTGAAACGTCTCCAGAGAAGGAGACTCCACAACACCTCTGGGCAGCCTCTTCCAGCATTCTGGCAATCTCACAGTGAAGAAGTTCCTTCTCATATTTATACGGAACCTCCTATGTTCCAGCTTACACCCATTGACTCTTGTCCTATCGCTTGATGACATTGAGAAGAGCCTGGCTCCATCCTCCTGACACCCACCCTTCAAATATTTATAAACATTAGTGACATCACCCCTCAGTCTCCCTTTCTCCAAGCTAAAGAGACCCAGCTCCCTCAGCCTCTCCTCATAAGGGAGGTATTCCACTTCCTTCATCATCTTTGCGGCTCTGCGCTGGATTCTCTCCAGCAGTTCTGTGTGCTTCTTGAACTGAGGGGACCAGAACTGGACACAATACTCCAGATGTGGTCTCACCAGGGCAGAGTAGAGGAGGAGAAGAACCTCTCTCTATCTGCTAATCACCCACCTTCTGATCCACCCCAGGATGAGCGCATTGCTGGCTCATGGTCATCCTGCTGTCCACCAGGACCCCCAGGTCCCTTTCTCCTACACTGCTCTCCAACAGCTC